>PVHX01006686.1:35805-98334 GCA_004024805.1 Geosciurus inauris | reverse complement strand
GTTTCATTGAGGTCTATGGTTTCTTTATTAAGTTTTTGTTTGGAAGATCTATCCAATGGTGAGAGAGCTGTGTTAAAGTCTCCAAGTATTATTGTGTTGTGGTCTATCTGATTCTTGTATTTGAGAAGGATTTGTTTGATATATGTAGAAGCTCCATTATTTGGGGCATAGATATTTATGATTGTTATGTCTTGTTGATATATGATTCCATTAAGAAGTATGAAATGCCCTTCTTTATCTCTTTTCACCATCTTTGGTTTGAAGTCCACTTTATTTGATATGAGGATGGAAACTCCTGCTTGTTTGTGGGATCCATGTGAGTGATATGTTTTTTCCCATCCTTTCACTTTCAGTTTGTGGATGTCTTTTCCTGTAAGATGAGTCTTTTGAAAACAGCATATTGTTGGGTCTTTTTTTTTTTTTTGATCCAGTCTGTCAGTCTTTGTCTTTAATTGGTGCATTTAGGCCATTTACATTCAGGGTTATTATTGAAATATGATTTGTATTTCCGGTCATTTTGGTTTGTTTTTGTTTTTACCTTGAGTTGCTTTCTCTTTTGAATGGTCTTGCCTTTAGTGTAGTTCCTCCCTTTGTAAATTTTCATTGTTGGTTATCATTTTCTCCTCGTGGAATATTTTGCCAAGAATGCTGTATAGTGCAGGCTTTCTTGCTGTAAATTCTTTTAACTTTTGTTTATCATGGAAGGTTTTTATTTCATCATCAAATCTGAAGCTCAATTTTGCTAGATATAGGACTCTTGGTTGGCATCCATTGTCTTTCAGGGCTTGGAATATGTTATTCCATGATCTCCTGGCTTTTAGGGTCTGGGTTGAAAAATCTGCTGAGATACGAATTGGTCTCCCCTTGTATATAATCTGGTTCCTCTCTCTTGTGGCCTTTAAAATTCTATCCTTATTCTGTATGTTGGGCATTTTCATTATAATGTGCCTTGGTGTAGATCTGTTGAAATTTTGTACGTTTGGTGTCCTGCTGGCCTCTTGTTTTTGATTTTCCATTTCATTTTTCATATTTGGGAAATTTTCTGATATTATTTCATTGAAGAGGTTGTGCATTCCTTTGGTTTGAAATTCTGTGCCTTCTTCTATCCCAATAAATCTTAGATTTGGTCTTTTGATGCTGTCCCATATTTCTTGTATGTTCTGTTCATGATTTTTTTACCATCTTCACTGTATGGTCAAGTTTATTTTCAAGATTGTATATCTTGTCTTTATTATCTGAGGTTCTGTCTTCCAGGTGATCTAGACTACTGGTGATGCTTTCTATTGAGTTTTTTATTTGGTTTATTGTTTCCTTCATTTCAAGTATTTCTGATTGGCTTTTTTTCCCCTACAATCTCTAGCTCTTTCTTAAAGTAATCTTTTGCAACTTATAATTGCTCTCTTATCTCTTTGTTAGAATGATCGATGGTTGCCTTTATTTGCTCTCCTATTTCTTTGTTGGATTGATCAATTTTTCCCTGTAATTGTTCACTTATATCATTCTTTAGTTTGCTGATCATTTTAATTATGTACATTCTGAATTCTTTCTCTGACATTTCAACAACTGTGCTGTCAATGGATTCTGTTACAGTGGTATCCAGGTTTATTTGGGGTACGTTCTTCCCTTGTTTTTTCATGTTGATTGTGTGTCTTCCTTTCTTGAAATACCAATCTGAGGTATTGCAGCTTTTATCCTATAATCTTGTATTGATACTCCAGATTACCTGTGTCTCACCTTGGAGCTACTTCTGTTCCCCCAGTGTCTCCAGATGGGCACCACTGCCACTAATGTTGGTGGTGGAGGTAGTGGATGTACCTCTAGAGGGCAGTGGGAGTGGCCTTGGCTGTGCTCCAGTGGCTGCCCCTGAGGGCTATTTTGACCCTCTCTTGCACTCCTGCTGGTGAACAGGAACTCTGGAGTGGAACTGGAGGCGGGCCCAGGTCTCACTTAGGCAGGGTCACAAGCAGGAGAGACTGTGTGCGACCCTTAAAATGAGTTTCAGCTCTTCTGGGGCTGGAGGCTAGCAGGCTCTGGTCTGTCTTCAACTGGGCACCCCTGGCATTCCCTAAGGGCGGTTTTGGGCCTTCTGTCTCGCCTGACCACAGAAACTCTGGAGCGGAACTGAGGTAGGCCCAGAGCACACTTGGGTGGGGCCTCTTCACACTGGGATCTCTGCAAGCCACTCTTACCCTGGATATGCCTTCCTGTGGCCAGCGGCTAGCAGCCCCTGGTCTCCCATTGGCTGGACACCCGTGGAATTTCCTGAAGGCGGATCTGGGCCCTCTGCGGCTCCTGCCGGTCCACAGGAACTCTGGAGCAAAACTGGGGTACGCCCAGGCCGCCCTTGGGCCGGGCTGCCTCCACTGGGGTCTCTGGAGAGACTCTTACCCTGAATTTGGGCTCCCCAGTGGCTAGCGGGTAGCAGTCCCTGGTCTCCCGTTGGCTGGACACCCGTGGAGTTTCCTGATGGAGGATCTGGGCCCTCTGTGGTTCCTGCTGGTCCACAGGAACTCTGGAACGGAACTGGGGTGGACCCAAGCCGCCGTTGGGCGGGGTTGGCTCCTGCTGGTGTCTCTGCAGCAACTCCTGCACTGAATTTGGGCTCCCCAGTGGCTAGAGGTAGCAGTCCCTGGTCTCCCTTTGGCTAGACAACCGTGGAGGTTCCTGAGGGAAGATCAGGGCCCTCTGTGGCTCCTGCTGGTCCACAGGAACTCTGGAATGGAACTGGGCTAGATGATTGTTTTTAAAATTTTTTTTAGATAAAACACTACACACACTAAATTAAATCTAACAATAACAATATAACAATAACAGCAACAGTTAACAATTATTTCACAGCTCTATACCAGGCACTGCTATAAGAGCTTTTGGCAGCATAACTTTAACCTTCATGACAATCCTAAAAGATAGATATGATCATTATCCCTACTTTACAGGTTTGGAAGTAACTAAGCAACTTTTCTAAAGTTAAAAAGCTAATAAATGGTGAAATCATGATTTGAACAAGACAATCTGGCTGAAAAGCCAAGATTCCAACCACTAGGTCATGTTCACCATTTAATGATAGTTTGTTCTTTACCTATCATGATATAAAACAAGGTCTCAAGTACAGTAGATATATTTTATAGAATCCATTATATTAAAAATGAAAAAAGTATAACTAAGTCAATAAAATATGGTCAATTATCAGGGATCCCTCAATACATAACTGTTTAATAAATGAGACCATGAACAAAAAAGAAAAACTTTCCTTGAAATCTGCTATATCATTCCAAGATTCTACATATCTGGAAGAAATCAAGAATTTTAAAACAGCTTAGGATTGGGGTTTAAATTGTGGCTGAAGAGAATTTAATATAGTAAGAGAAATTTGTTTACCAAACACATCCCTACATTGGGATATATGCAATAATCTGCCATTGCTGCCATAAAGAAATAATCACAGATTATGAGAGTTAAACCACAGAAATTTATTTCTCATAGTTCTAGTAGCTATTACATGTGGTTTCTCCTGAGGATTCCCTAATTGGCTTACAGACAGTCACCTTCTTGTAGTAGTCTCACATGGCCTTTTCTCTGCGTGCATGCATCTGGTTTGTGTGAGTGTGCATGCATGTGTGTGTATGTTCCCCCTAACTCTCTGCGTTCCTCTTTCTGTAAGGACACCAGTCATACTAGATTAGGGTTCCACTCTTACAACTTCTTCAAACCTTAGTTACCTTTTTAGTGGCCTTTTTTCCAAATCTAATCAAAATAGTCCATAACAACATATAACAAATTATTTTATTTGAACCCAGTCCTGGAACGTAAAATTTCGTATTTATTATAACAAGTTACTATTGAGGTAACAGTAATACCTATAGAATCAACAATTCAGAAGAAAAAAAAGACTAGGTCTTCAATTGAGACTAAATAACTGCATAAACTTTTTAAATTTGTTTAAGGTTTCTCTCTCCCTCCCCCCCCCACCTTCCCACTCTTTTCTTCTGAGAAATAAAAACCCAGAGTGAAGATTATAATAACAAACAATAAAAACAAAAATTTGCATCAAAAAATTGTTTAAGGATAAAGAAAGTATCCTTACTTTTAGTTCTTGCTATATTTGTACACCAGAATCAATTCACTTCTTGCATTACAAAGGGAAATCTTGTTTTCAGGAAATTTCCACATAACAGTCTACAATACTTACAAGAACCACTGTTTATCTTTAACTCACTACTAGTTTGCAAAATGATAGGCTTAGCACTTGCTCAATACGTATGAGGAGGATGAAAAGGGAGGTAATTGAGGAAGAGAAGAGGGAAAAAAGAAAGTAAGTTAGATATTTATCAATTTAGGGTACAGCACTCAACTCTTTAGTTTGATGCTCTAACAGATTATTTTTGAATCAAAATACATAGAAGTTTAAGGCATAACATCAACTTTGTATTTGACTCCATGTCACACCTCATAAAAATAGAAAATCTCTAGCCCGGCACAGTGGCGCACATCTGTAATGCCAGCACTTTGGGAGGCTGAGACAGGAGAATCCCAAGTTCAAAGCCAGCCTCAGCAACGGTAAGGCACTAAGCAACTCAGTGAGACCCTGTCTCTACATAAAACACAAAATAGGGCTGGGGATTGTGGGGGCTTGCCTTGAGATGGCGCCGAGCAGCCACGGGACTGACCACGCTGCCCTGAGAGCCACATCCCCTCACTCTTATTGGCTGACCTCTACTCCCAGGCCACCCTTAGCTGAGTAACCCTATGCTGTTTCAGGTGGACAGTCCCCTTTCGCATTCTTAGCTTAGAAACAGGGCACCACTGGACCCTCTGCCCTATATAAACCTGTGAACCCCCCTCAATAAATAGTTCTTGCTTAGACGAGACTCCCCGACTCATGCGTGGTGAACTCGGGTCGGGTGGCTTTGCCTTTCTCAGTGCGACCTTATCGGGGGTCTCCGAGGATCTCCTCTTCCCCGCTGGCAGAGAGGGGAGACTGATACCTAGCTGGAAGAACCCTGATAGGGATGTGGCTCAGTGGTCGAGTACCCGAGTTCAATCCCAGGTATCAAAAAAAAGAAAGAAAATCTTCTGAGTAAAATAATGCAACTTCACCTGAATGAGCATGGAAATGTTATTTAAAAGGCAAAAGAGACACCAACTTAGAAGACCTTTCAAAGCTTATGAGGCCTATAATTGCCAGGGAGTAGGTTGCTGCTGAGGATTGAACCCAGGACCTCACCCATGCTAACTAAGTGTTTGCTGTACCATGGAGTTACAACCCCAGCCCTTAGTGTTGTTAAGCCAGCACCCTGTTTCAAATTAAAAAAAAATTAATTAATCTTCTACATAAAAAGCCTTAACACCACACAGAATTTACCTGCAATATCAGCTCTAAAACCTAGATATTCAGAAACCCTTCACTGAGGAGACAGCTCAGAGGGTTTATTTATACCTGTGGTTCAAGTCCACACAGGAATAGTGGAAACAGAATAAACTAAAGAGATATTCTTAAATGGTGACATGCTATTTTTCACTAACAAAAAAATCAGAATGTTACATAACAAAAATAAAGCAATACCTAAATGTTTTGTTGGTGTCAATCATATAAAAATATTTTAATGTCAATGGATTAATAGCTACATGAACACACAGTTTGGCACATCGAGTCTATACTTCTTTATAAATTCAGACAATTTATCATGGAACAAATAGTAAGACAATGACACTGCTTTATTGGTTCAGACGTGTCAAATCAAACACTAACACACCATTATTTAAAAGATAAAACATCCCTTTAGAACAAATGTGCTTATTGTGTGGTTTTTCTCTTTGTAATTGAATTTTAAGGTTTGTTTAAATTGCCGAAATCCTGTAACACTAGGTTTTAGCTTGTTTTAAAAAGATCCAAACTTCTTGGTCTCATCAGGATGGAAAAGGACTTTTACAATGAGAAAAAGAGAAACAAAATGTATATAGAAAATAAGTTAATTTTGTCTTAATTTTGATATTTACTGAAAAATGTTCTGGAGCAATATTCTTTTCAAAGTCTTTTAAAGAATGATAATAATATGCTTTTCCTATTACATAGTTGAGATCAAATTATACACCTAACAATTATAATCATAAAGCATTCATTTACATACCTTCTTCCTACAGTGTTCAGAATACATTTATTGTTGACCAAATCACTAAACCACTTAAGTGCAAGATTTAAATAGGACACTAGGTAACAAAAAATTCCATTTCTTCATACCTCAGTTGTTTTCCTATTCCCTTTATCTAATAACTGTTATTTATATAGTGCCTTTTTCCAGAAAGATGTTTAAAAATCTATTTCTTATGTTAATGATTACCTTTAAAAAAAACTGCAAGCAAAATAGGAAGCTTTGTGTATTAACTTTGGTTGCAATATGATTTCCAATTTAAAGACTAAAAACCGAAGAAAAGACCACCTAAGGTCTTAACTGAAACTAGGATTTAAAATTCTCTTATATTTCAAACAGAATCCAAATAATAGCCCTAGCAATTCTTAAATAAGGGTGATAGTTTCCAAACAGGATACAAAAGGTGCAATAAACTCAGAGGCTCCTCAAAAGACAGTTTAAATTTCTGAGGGAAACAGTAACTTTATGTATTTGTGAAACACTGTTTGAACCACTTGGTGTAAGGAAGTTCACAGTTTCAAAATTAGATACTGTTATATTTCTTTCCATGCCATCATATCTTTCCAAAACTGAGTTTTTGTAATTTAAAAAAAAAAAAATCAATGTGATATAGGAAATGAAGGTAGAGTATCCAATCTGATTCCAAGGTTTAAGAAATTGTACATTGCCCAAGAGACACACACATTCCATTAGAAAGAAACTTTGGCTACTCAAGAATAAAAAAATCACTTCAAACAAATTCAAAGAATTAATATACATTATTTATGTAATGCCTACTAAATTATTAGGACATAAGTACTTGTTTGGATCCAACTAAGTAAATGAAATTATAGCCATGTTTTATAAACAACCTTGCAGTCAAGGATCAACTGCATTAACTACAGTGGTTAAGATTACACAATGGGGACTAGAGTTGTGGCTCAGTGGCAGAGTGCTTGCCTCACACATGTGAGGCACTGGGTTCAATCCTTAGCACCACATAAAAATAAGTAAACAAAATAAAGATATTGTGTCTATCTATAACTAAAACATATATATAATAAAGATTATAATGGAACTAAAAAATTCTTATCACCTTGTGACATCATAGCTCCATAGTAATGTCACAGCTATCATATCATACAGCAATGCATTACTCAGGTGCTTGGTGTGATGTTGGTGGACAAATTATACTACCAATAGTATAATAGTATAGTATGTGTAATTATGTAAGCACATAATACTCGATAATGATAAACAACTGTTACTTATGTATTTACTATACTATAATTTTTATCATTATCTTAGAATATATTCCTTCTACTTATATTTTACTGTAAAACAGCAGCATGCCATGTTACAACAGCAGCAGCCTCATATTTCATGTTTCCTGAGTTATCTGATTTTATCAAGAGGCCATATCAAGTGATTGACCTTGTGTAAGTACATCTATCATTCACAAAATGATAAAATCACATAGTGAAGAATTTTTAAGAATGTATTCCCATTATTTAAGCAATGCATGCTAGTACTTGGTGTTTAGAACTAAGGACACAAGGGAAAATTACTGGTCAACTGATAGTATAATGAACTGAACAAGTATGGGAACCTTTGGATATGGTTTAAACTGAAATGCCACTGGAGCTGTAACTAAATTCAGTGAATCAATAATTGGCTTCTTTGCCATATATTATGATAAAAAGGCCATTAGGCTTGTGTAAGGGATATTATAATCTATATGCAAATATCTGAAGTCTCACCTTTTTATTTTTTTTTGTTTGTTTGTTTTTGTTTGTTTTTTTTTTGGTACTGGGGATTGAACTCAGGGGCACTCGACCACTGAGCCACATCCCCAGCCCTATTTTGTGTTTTATGTAGAGACAGGGTCTCACTGAGTTGCTTAGCACCTCGCCATTGCTGAGGCTGGCTTTGAACTCGCGATTCTCCTGTCTCAGCCTCCCTAAGGTCTCACCTTTTTAAAGAATATTTTCCACTTGCTCCCATCTTGTCTTAACTGTGAAGTCCAGCCCTGGCCTAAAAAAGTCCAGTTTGTCTGCAGCTCTCTCCAGGGAAAAATACTCTGTTTGCACTATATCATCTTCTTCTTTTAGTATTTGGGTAAAACATCTAGTATTTTTATGAAACAATCCAAAACAAATTAACAGTCCAAAACAAATTAAACACAAGTCTTTGTAACAAATATTCTATAAATGCTAACTTTATTAATAATATAAAGACCTTTGCCAAAATACTTTCAGAGATATTAGTTTCCAATTACAGTGTTTCTTTATATAATGTAAAGGTCCAATGAGTCTATTCATTGTGATCCAGTTATAGCAATTCAGAGGCAGCAGCTCTCAGTAGATAAAGCCCAGGATCTCAATTAAGAACAAGTGGTCTTCCATCCAAGTATTAATCAGGCCCAAGACAGTAGAATGAAACTGACATAGTATTCCTATGTACATATATGAAAACAACACTGTGAATCCCACCACCATGTACATCCATAAGAATAGGACTCTAACGAGAATAAATATATTCCATGCTTGTATAATCATATCAAAATGGATTCTGCTACCATATATGACTAAAAAGAATCAATTAAAAAATAGATAAAATAAAATAAATCCTTGAAAAAGAACAAGTGGGTTAGTCAGATTCTGCCACCTTGTAACCTTAGGCAACTCCCTAAACCTCTGGAGTCTGTCTCAAGATAAAAAGGTTTAATGGTATTTAACTAAAAATATGCTGATTAAAGTGATTCATAAAATGTTACTTGTTATATAAACAACCTAATGGATACATCATTCTTTCAAATATTTATACATGAGACAAGGTATTAGACAACAGAGATAGAGCAGTAAGACAAATACTACCTTCTCAGAATTTAGGATTGTGGGGGGGGGGGGGGGAATAATATATTTAATCTCAGGTCCCTTCCATTAAAATGACAATAAAGATATTTTTCAATATTTTTAACATTTAACAACAAAAAAAAAATCTGTAGGTAATAGAATGAAAGACTACAACTGAATTTTAGAATATAAAAAGCAGCCAAGGTGGTGTGTGATACATGCCTGTCTTCTCAGCTACTGGGGAGGCTAAAGCTGAAGGATCACAAGTTTAAGACCACCCTGGGCTATTTAGCAAGACTCTGTTTCACATACATACATAATACATACACAAAATTTTGAAAAGAAAAAGTATAAAAAGCAGTTGGACAATTGCTGATTGAGCGGAAGTAGAAAACACTAAATTTACATACCAACCAAAAAGGATTAAAAAAAATATCTGCATACACACACATACAGGGCTTTAGAGAAAAGGATTAGGAACTGAAGTTATCAGAAAAGACAAAAGGGAAAAGAGTGGGCAAAAGCTGTAGAAATGGTGAAAAGTCTATGTAAGATGTTATGACACGCCCATTCCCTAATCTCATCTATAAAGTAACTATCCCAATTCCTAGGAAGATGGTTTATTCTCTGCAGAAACTGAACCACAGAGCTGCCTGACTGAATGTCTACACACAAAATAATGGCATTTCTAGTCCCCTTTCCCTATGAGGATAACAAAACACTAAAAAGTGTAGAACAATGGTCTTTGTATTTTCCTGTTAGATTTACTGTATAGAATAAGTACATTTACAATGGTTTCTGTCTATCCAAAAGCCATATTTCACCATTGGAGAAAAAGATTTGTTATGTTCAAGTTTTATACAGAAAGAGAAAAAAGAGAAAGGGAATTGTTTTCAGAGATTAGATGATCATCCTTTACATAATGAATAGGCATGCTTTATGTAGCAAATAAAGAGATAATTCAATATAATTTTAGATAGTTCACAAAATGTGATACTTTATTATATATATCAGAAAAATACAGCTCATATACTAAATCTGTAATTTCATAGTTATTATTGCTTAGACAAGGCTAAGCTTGAAAAATACTAAGTAAATATCTAAAACAGGCACTCAGAAAAAATGTCTAAATTATGAGACACTACTGCAGAGACAACTTATTGGGTAATAAATGCTAAGGCTAGGGAAACTACAATTCCTACAAACTTCAAGGATCCCTTCAAAAGTGATTCTAGGAACTTTAAAACTAGATATATTTTAGGAAGCAAACGTTCTTTTGATTTATGTTAACATAACGAAGGTTGATACTCTTGGGGGTCATTTCCTTAAAATAAGTGTTAACATCAGGTAAAATTAATTCTTTAAGCAACTAATTTTAAGTTCTAAAACAAGTATAACTAGATGAAGAAATTAAAAAGCAATTTAAAAAGACAGGAAAGAGGAGAACAGGCAGTCACATGGGCAGAAACAACCATTTACAGAACTTCTATGTGGCAAGGCACTGCATTAGACAACAAAAACTGGAAGCCCTTATGCAATCTCCCTTTTATGGATTAAAAATCTTAAGTCCTATAAATTAAATAATTTACTTGTGGTCCAAGTTGTGGGAAAGGGAAAACTGAAGAGAAAAAATTATGATAAAAGAGGGGGAAAAAATCTTTGATAACCATCACAATTCAATTAAATTTCCTATATGATTTTTTCACATTCCTAACCTAAAAATTCCTGTAAGTTCATAAAGTAAATAAAAGACTAAAAGACAGGTACTTAAACAATGGTCAATAAATTAGATTTGCTGCATTTGACATTCCAAAGAGGTACTGTATCCAGAAAAGAAAATCCTGAATTTAATAGGGCAGATTATTCATCGTGCCATTTTTATCCTGAGAACTTAATTACATTGTTGGTTCAGTTGATAAAGAATCATATCAAAATGAATGCCCCAAACACCTTAAATGGTCACAGTTCCACTTTTCAATTAAACAAATTCAGAAATTATTGTGCAACTCAACAAAAAAACAGACACACTCACACCCATACCCAAGGCTACATGCTTTACACTTCTATAATTTGTGCCCTTAAAAAATATCAAAGACTATTTAGCAATTAAACAAATTCTCTTAAGTTTTCAATAATCTTCCCACACTTGCATTATCAAAAGAGTACTAATTTTATGAATTTGAAGGAAGACTTTGCTATTCATGCTTTTAAAATGTGCTTTTAATTTCTCTGACAACTAAAAGCTATAATAATGTCACTTGGAAAACAGAAGGCTGAGTGAGCATCTGAGGGTAAAAAGGAATGTTTTCACAGGCGCAGTCAGTAAATACCACTGGCTGTAGATGAACATTCTTCTTTGACTAGAAGCCAATCACAATTTAACTTTAAATATCTCTTTGTTACATACGGCAATGGGAGGTCACATTATCTCCACCATTCTTTCACCCAAAACTCAAGGGCTGAACTAATTCTTTAAACATTATCAACATCCATTCCTTCTTACTGTGTTTCCAACTGATTCTATACCAAAAGGTCATATTTAGTTGAATTAGCTAATAGGCTCAGAGATAAGTCCTCTAGTTTGAATACTACAGAAGACAAACTTTTAGACTGCATGTTTTCATTTTGATTATGCAAACATCCACTTTGCAAGTTACAATACACACGCTTTAAGGGAAGTTTTAAAGTGAGGGCAAATTCAGAACTTTAATATCAAAGCAACCCTTCGCTGTATTCTAGCAGAGCACTGTGAATAAGGCCAGTATCATGGGAAGAAATAATTTTACATAAATACATCCTTTGTAATAAATCTGTAATTAGCAAACCTACTTCAGTGACGGAATACTTTAGTGCTTGATCAGAAATAACTAGGCACTTGGGAAATGCATAAAGGATAATCACAAGAAATAAAAACTAAGCCGGGCACGGTGGCACAAGCCTGTAATCCCAGCACTTAGGGAGGCTAGACAGGAGAATCACGAGTTCAAAGCCAGCCTCAGCAACAGCGAGGCGCTGAGCAACTCAATGAGACCCTGTCTCTACATAAAACACAAAATAGGACTGGGGATGTGGCTCAGTGGTCGAATGCCCCTGAGTGCAATCTCCAGTACAAAAATAAAAATAAAAAAATAAAAATAAACACTGAAAACGTTACATTTCTAAAATTTAAAATATTTGTCTTTCTTGACACTTCAATGTTTAAGTGACTACATACAAAATATACTATAAACATCAAGAGGCAATTCAGAAACAAAAACACCACCCAATAAATAAGTCTAAATGTGTACAAAATCAAAGAAAAGCAAATTACCAACAAAAGAGTGAAAAACTGGTTAAAGAAATTATGGCAAGGGATTTGCATCTGAAGTTTTCCTTTATTAGTCTGAATCCTGGGTCCCAGATCGTAGTCTTCCATATCTCAGCTCAGTCCCTCCAAATATAGCTCCCTCATCAAGCATTTTAGTTTAAATCAGGCCAGATGATCAGACTATTCTCATATTCAGGCTAGTCCAACAAAACAAAAACTCAATTAACAATGATAAAATCAAAAAAGAAAGGAATAATTCCACAGCTTAAATTCCTTGGTCCCCTCCAGAGTGGATTTTCCAACCATCTGTAAAACACCAGAAGATACTGACACAATCAGTATTTTAAATTTGTGCTATAAAAGGAAAGAAGAGAAAGCAACCCAATGTCTACCAACCTACTGAGGAATAGATACTTTCATAAACACAGGCTGGAATACTATCAGCCTTCTTGAAGAGGAAAATTCTGACATATGCTACAATGCAGACAGACCTTTGAGGACACTATGCTAAATTAAGTAAAGGACATATATTGTATGGCTTCACTTCTATGAAGTACCTAGAATAATCAAATTCATAGAGAACAAAAGTAGAATGGGGCTATTGGGGTTAGGAGGAGTTAGGAAATGATTGTTCAATGGATGGAGAATTTCAATTTGAGAAGATGAAAAAGTTCTAGAGACAGACAGACGTTGGTAATGGCTACACAATGCAAATGTACTTAATGCCAATGAACTATATACTGTAAAATAGCAAATTTTATATTATGTATATTTTACATTAATAAAGAAGGAAGAAAAGGTGAAAGCAATTAAGCTTACAAATGCAAAGACCCTAAAAACCTTTCAACAGCATTAGTGGAATTTAAACATTTAATGTATTAAGTAATAAAGAGATACTCATTGGCTAAATATACCTTGCAATACAAACTACAATCTTATGGATGTGAGGATTTGAGCTGATTAAGGAGAGGCTTTCGATATAAGACACTTTAAAGTTTTTATATAAGAACTTTTCTTATTTGTGATTGTGACGGGAAATGTGTCTTTTCCAAAGATGTTTGGAAAGGGTTCAATCATAAAATAAGATAAAAATATGACGTATCTCCCACTTACATCATTTCCAACCTCTATATTAACCTATTCCTGAAATGTATTTACAAAGAATGCATATTCTGAAGTAAATCTTTTCATCAATCACCATGTGAAAACTTTTGGCAGAGACACTGTGCATTCCTGGGAGGATTTAACTTAATTTGTGAGGGACTGAAACCTGGCTTATAAGCAAAGAACTGGATTTAGGATTTGATAGAATTTCTGTTCTGAACAACTACTCTATCATGTGTTTTCATAGTTACATATTTCAACATTAGTAACAAAACAAAATGGAACTTGAATTTAAATTATCTATTGGTTGTTTTCCACATTTACTGTATGAGCTTTATTTGCCTACTGCAAAACAGTATTTGAAATCATCTTTCTCGTTCAGTAAGAGGAGGAGAAGAAGAGGACAACTATGATGAAGACTATTCCAACTGCAGGACCTATTTCAGATCATTTAAAAACTTAACTGATCTGCTTTTCAGGAACAGGAGTTTTCTATTACAAAACACACACACAAAATGGTGCTGCGTGTGTGTGTGTGTTTATTGATGCAATTTCAATTTTCTTAAATATTTTTCACTTGAACATTTTCAGAGCATATTTTTTAAAAATTCATCCCTTCATTCTGTTTATACTTCAAATACTTGGTTTTTAAAAAATAGTTTGAAAAATTATTTTAATTGTACACAAGAGGAATTCAATTAATCCTGAAGCTTTTTGTTTAGGCCTAAAAACAAATTGATTTAAAGTAACCTTATTTGTAGTGTGGTAAATCACAGAAAAATCAAATAATACTGGAAGTACTACCTAAATGATATGAAATCTTCCTGATAACCAGCAAATTGTCAAGCAACTTAATTTACATAGTGAAGCATGTTAGAACAGCTGCTTCAAACCTGAGAGAGCAAGATGAAAAGATTAAAAATAATGAATTGATAGTCCTTAAAAGGACAGGAAAAAAACCAAGTTTGTTGTGAAGAATATTCCAGTCCTACGACTCAAAGAAACAGCATCTTTACTGGCACAATAATAGTAATTAGAATAATGAATCAAAGTCTACCCACAATGTTGGCACCCACCATTCAATTTGCATAAATATGTTTAAATATATTCAGTTAAATATAATTGCATTTAAAATTTATCTTAAGTATAAACACTATTCCACCAAAAAGCAAGGATAGGGGAAAGAGGCATGGGCCAGTCAATTCAATGGTTAAAATGTGACCAAAAATAATAATAATAAGGCAGAACATGTGATCAATATATTTTTTTAAAGGGATATGCTTCCATGTAATAAACCTCTGCATCAATTCTAAGACAACAGCTCAAAAGATAGCTCTTTGCCCCCTGTGAAAAAGCAATGTTTTACTTATCCCCATAAATCAACTAAACAAAACAATGGGAGAGGTGGCTTCCCTTCTGAACAGGGAAAGCTGCTCAAAATGCCTAGTTCTAGTGAGTTCTTTCTGTATGGGGTGTGTGTGTGTGGTGCCGGGGATTAAACCCAGGCCCTTGTACATGCAAGGCAGGTACTCTACCAACTGAGCTATATCCCCAGCCCCTCTGGTGAGTTCTTTTCCATCTCACAGGATTAGTTACCAATTGAGTACTGGGGATGGCTAGCACTTAAATGCTCTTTATTCTGTTCAGTAACAATCAAGAAATTCTTTCAGCTTACTAAGGTAGCCTCATTGTGCTGATGTATTCTGATGGAAAAGTAAAAGAAGTAGAAGTGCAAAATTTGTTTTTACTGAAGTCATGCAGCATATGTATTCTTTTTCCAATGCATTGCCTGAAAGTTTGCTAAAAAAGCACAATCTCAGACCTTTAAACAAATTCCTATTTCTTTAAACAAGTTCTGCACTTCAACAAAAGTCCCGGATACTGGTCTAAAGTGGTCATACCAGCCAACCTGACGTCTCCAATTTGCCCTAGGCAAAATCACTCATCACCAGCCTCCAAACATTTCATCCTTAGAATGGATATGTGAAAGCAGCTCAAATCTGAATATGAACTGACACTTTCTCAAATTCCAGACAGAAATGAGAGAGGAATTGAACTAATGCACAGGTTCTTAATCTTAACTTTCCTGAAAACCCTAAGGGAACTTTATAAGACTTATCAATGTCCAAGACCTATATCAAACGATTAAATTAAATACTGGGCATAGATTTCCTACATGATTTTAACACATAGCCAAAAAGAATAATCAGTAAACTAGAGCATGGCTTCTCAAACTTAAAGGCAACCATTAAGTTCATGAATCTGTTGAAAGTACATATTCTGATTAAGTCTGTACTGAGGCCTGAAATACTGCACTGTAACAATATTCTAAAAAGAAACTGCTTGGCCTCTGCCCTTGTGGTCCAAGAACTCAGGAACAACTCAGCAAAAACACAAGCTTTTGCTCTCAATTCCTCTTTCTCCACAGTCAAGTATGAATCTGGCTTCCAATTCACAACATTTACACGCGTGTCAGACACTTTTTTAGGCAAAGTCAACACTAATTAACAAGACACAAAATTCTTACCTTCACAGAGCACATAATCTAACATGTGAAAGAGAAAAATAAAAGTGCTGATAGGAAGTATCTAACCTAAATCAGGACAAAGGAAGATTTCTAAAGTGACATCTAAGAGAAGTATATGTGAGACAGAATTCCTCTAGGAAAAGGGTAATACATCTTAAGATCTGAAGGTTAAAAAAAAGCATGCCACAGTTGATTACCCAGTTTTCACTATTTCTAAAGTCAAGAAGGTGGAAGAGAATATCTAAGAGATGAGAATGAAAGGGAAGAAGCAGCAAAAGCCAAAACATGAAGAATCTTATAAATCGTCTTAAATAATTTTGGACTTCTTCTAGAGGCAACAGGAAAATTATATGAATAAATTTGTGCCTTAAAGGCAAGCTTTAACTGCAAGATAGAGAAGAATGATATATTAGGGGCCACTATAGTGATCCAAGTGAGTGACACTGTGGAATGAACTACTATAGTATTAATAAGGATGGGAAAGAAGTGGATTGATCTGAACAACAATTAGAAATTTAAATATTTGTAACATACATTCAATGGATAGATGTGATATGAGGTGGGGGCAAGGAAATAAGGAAAAGACTCATCAATTCAGAATACGCATGTCAGTAACTTGGAAAAACTAGGTAATGGTAGTACTATTGACAAGTCAGGAAACAAGAACCATAAAGTTTAGTAGAATATTATTAATTTTTAGAGAAAAAAGCAGAAATGTACAATAAGCTTGACTGGCACACCGGTTTCAAATTCAGGAGGACATTATGTGCTGGAAATGCAGATTAATAAATTCAATTATGATGTCCACTTCTGGTCAAGCTGGAATAATAGGGGGCCAGATTTAACATTCTGCCTGAAACAACAACAAACTATAGATCAAACATATGAAATGATGATTTGCAGTTACACAACATAAGGCAGCCCAACGTAAGGACCACTGAGAGACAGAAAACAGTGTGAGCTCCTAAATTACTGTAGTTGACAGGCTGTGGCACAAGTGAGTAAGATCCTGCAGAAAGCCTAGTAATCGCTCTGAAGTGAAGCAATGTATTGGGAATCCAGGAAGGCTAAGGCTAGCTGAGTTTGCAGGTCAGAGTTCTGAAGAGGAGGAATTAGCCCAGAGGTCTCTCTTTAGATTTTATTTAAGTACTGACCAGTACATGCACAGTGGACACACTCCAAGGCTGCAAGGAGAACCACCTGAAAGGATTCAAGGGTGCAAACGAAAATAAAGTTAATAAGGCAACATGAATGAATCTCAAAGTAATTGTAAAGAGTAAAGCAAGGTCTGAGGGGAATAAAGTACAATTATGAAATACATAATTATAGTTATATAAAATTCTAGAAAATGCAAAGTAATCTACTGTAATAGCACAATGAAAGTGGTTGATGCAGAATGGAAGAAAGGATTACAAAAGAGCACAGGGAGTAATAGATTTTTCCTTCAGTATCTTGACTGTGGTGATAATTTCATGGTTTTATACATGTGCCCAAACTTGCCAAATTGTATACTTCAAATAAGTGCAAATTATCATATGCCAATTATGCCTCAATAAAAAAATTAAAACCTAACAGCATAGCACATAGTAACTAAAGTTACAAAGGTGCTGACATAGCTGAGAAATCTTATAGATTCAAGAAAGGGACTATAAGAGGACCACAAACAATGCCAACATTTAAGGAAGTAGTGAAGCAAAGAGACTGTTCAAAGAATTAGAAGAGAAATTTGAAGAGTGTGGCTTCCCTGAAGCAAAAGAAAGTTTTCTCTCAGGAAGAGAAAAGGAAAGAACTATCTACAATGTTGAACACAGACAAGGACTAAATCCAAAGGTCAAAAAGGAGAGAGATTATAAGGTAGGCACCAGGTAGAAAAGAAAGAACACCAAGACAAACAGTCCTCACCCTTTTCCTATAATTTACATCATTTACCTAAAAAGATTAAGAAATCTAAAGGATTTGGGGGAGAGGAGGCTGGGTCTCTTTGTTTGTTTTGAATGTTAATATTAAACCCCAAGGTCCAGAGTGTATGGGGTCTTACCAAAGAGCTATACCTCTAGCTTTACTAGAGGAATTTTTATTTCAGATTTGACAGTTAAGAAAAATCATGAATCCTAGATGCCAAAAGATTCTTGCATTTCACATTATACTATATTCACATTATACTAATATACTATATTCAACGTAAACAATTTTTAATTGTCCTTAATTGAGTCTTTAAAAGAAATCAGAATTAAGAGTTATTAATGCATACACTAAGAAGGAAAAAAAGTTCAATTTGGAGGTCTATCTCCCCATCTAACTTTAAGAGAAAACAAAATACTTGAAATTTTTCCAATTTTTCTTTTTAATAAGTAATAGGGTTATTTATGTTCCTCCTATCAGACAGCCAAGCAGAAAAACAAGACTCTTTTTGCCTCACATTAGAATAAAAATTTATGTTCACATGCAGATGCACATCATCACTACACATAATTCAACAAATTAAATTTAGCAAACAATCTTCAAAACAAATACATTATATAACCCTAAAATTTCAAGAGCATAAACCAGTCATCTCTCAAATTAAATAGGTATGTTTAACTGCTTATTTTAATTGCATATACAGATTCAACTTACTACAATCTCAAAAAGAAAAAAAGTTCTGGGTGTAGTGGCGTACACCTGTAATCCCAGAGGCTGGGGAGGCTAAGACAGGAGAATCCAAGTTCAAAGCCAGCCTCAGCAATGGCGAGAAACTAAGCAACTCAGTGAGACCCTACCTCTAAATGAAATACAAAACAGGGCTGAGGATGTGGCTCAGTAGTCAAGTACCCCTGAGTTCAATCCCCAGTACCGGAAAAAAGAAAAAAGAAAAAAATAGATTTTATCAAGTCTCTTGACCCAGCATACTTTTTTTTTTTTTAATAAGTTAATTTTTTTTTTAAATATTTTTTTGGTCGTAGATGGACGCAATGTCTTTATTTATTTATTTTTATGTGGTGCTGAAGATCGAACCCAGTGCCTCACGCATGCGAGGCAAGCGCTCTGCCACTGAGCCACAGCCCCAGCCCTCAGCATACTTTTTTTTTTTTTAAATTTAAACTTGTTAAAAAAAAAATCACTGTAATGTATTTTAACAGGAGCACTTGAAACATTAGTTAAAAGAAGTAAGCGTAAAGTCAAATATGACCATATATGTTAACAAACACAGATTGGCTTTGTTTGTTCATGTCATTACAAACACTGCCTCTGCACTCTACCTCATATTAGCAGCCTAATCTCCATTTGTACAGAGTAATACATGAATAGAAAAAGCCTACTAATCTACTATATCGTCAAAACCAACCAATCCCTAAATAAATCTAAATTGTTAATTAAAATTTTCATAGTAAATCCCATTTTACAACTATTCACATTTTTATCTGCAATTACTCAGAGTATTTATTGTATTCTTGTGCAACTCGAGAGGAAAATAAACTATAGTAGCTTGAGAGTTAATTAAAAATTCTATCAATGATAAAACAGAACATTAATCAGGTTTTAATAAAATATTTTGTGATATTTATAAAAGATTCTATCTGTGGCCCATCCTGTTTACATTTTTTTTTCCTTTTCTGATATTTAACCAAAGAATATATTTGGGTTTAAAAGACTACATACTCCCCAAAGCAGTTTTACAAATTTGTCCAAAAGAAGACAGATTAAAGTCAACAGTGTAGAAAATAAAGGCATGGAAAAAAGATGCATTCTTCATAATCCACTATTTTATTAGACAAAGCTACAAGAAATAATAGTGAAAAGAAAATGCTGAAAACAATATATTTCTCACTATATCTGGTGCTAGGTCCATGTTAACAATTTGGGAGACAAAACTAGCCATTAAATGAACATAACATAGGTACAGGGATTATAAATGTTAGTACCTGGAACACTGAAATCAGCGAGTGAGCTGTCTTAAAGTCAAGAACAGAAGGCTGGGGTCATGACTCAGTGGTAGAGTGCTTGCCTAGCACGTGTGAGGCACTTAAGTTTGATTCTCAGCACCACATAAAAAAATAAATAAAATAAAGATATTGCGTCCAACTACAACTAAAGATAAAAATAAAAAAATTTTTAAAAGGCCAATAGCAAGGGAAAATGAAATGAGGGAAACAGGAAACAGCACAGATAAAAATGCTTTTTCTTAGGGGTAAGCTTCCTAGTGGTATCAACAAGAATCTGGTTCTTTTCTCATCAACTGAAAATGTTATGAGGCAGAGAAAGAAATTACTAAGTATCACACAATTCAACATGACAGAAATAGAAACAAAGAGCAGACACTACTAGCAGGTTGCATCTAGAGAAGGAGAATATAGGCAAGGAGAGGAATAAAAGACAGCAAAGATTCAAATTCCAGTACTTGGAATCACTGCCTGGTGATAACCACACATAAACCATAAGGCCACCACAACAGTAGCACCTCCTTCTCACAGACAAAAATACCTCGTTCTGTTATATACTTTTATAATAGCTAATGCCAGCAGGTTTTTAACTCTAGCATGCTTCAATAATACCTGGAGAGTTTGCTAAAACAGTAGGCTTAGGGGGAGGAGAGGGAATTAGCATTTCTAACAAGTTCCTTAGACATGGTATGGCTTGACCCAGAAGCACACTTTGCGAACACTACTCTATACTTACTCCTTTGTAACACTCATCCAACTCAGTACCCCTTAATTAATATCTGTCTTCTCAGAGGGAAGGTATCATTGTATGGACTGTAGCACAGTGCATAATTTATCACAGTATCCAAAAATTATTTACTACTAAAGACGGTTGTGAAACACATGAAAGATAGAACAAAACAGATGTGAATGATAGCACGGGGTCGGAGAGGTAACTAAAAAAAGAAATAGACACACACAGACACAGAAAGAATACACATTTGTAAGTCTTGCGGGTTAGGAGCATAGATCACTGATAGAGCACTTGCCTAGCATGCATTAGGCCTGAGGTTCTGTCCTCAGCACCACCCCCCAAATTAAGTGTTTACAGCAAGAACTGCTCAAGTCTAAATGCAAATTGCAGTAACTGGACACTAATTTCATAGGGAGGTCACAAATCAGAGAAATCTGAGTGACAATGAGGCAGAAAAAAAACCGAAAAATGTACAAGTTTAGGAAGAAAAATGATTTTTTTGTCATTAAAAAGATGACGTTTTACAATGGGAGGTTTAGTGAATTAAAGTCAAGTGAAGAAAAGATTTGTTATGGATGTACTGTTTTTAGCTAGCTATGATACTAATCATCACCATTGCTAAAAATTCATTAAATATCTATGAGTCAGACACTATATTAAGCCATTACATTTTAACTAACCCCTTAACAAAACAGTTATCCCTCTATTTTACAGATAAATTTGGCTTTATTTGTCTAGTCAGAAAGACCAAAACTCGAATCTGTTTTTCTATCTCATCTCCTAGACAAATGCCTTTGGGCAAATTATTTACCCTTTATATTTCTTATTCAACTGTTGCTCTATCCATTAAATCAGTTTTTGCTCTTATGGTTTTATTTGTGGTTAGTTTTAACCTATCATTTAATAAGTATCTTGGGTGGTAAATGATATGGTGGTCAAGGTATTAGGTATAAAGTCAATAAACACAGTACTGATGAGTCTGAATCCCAGATACAACAATAACTTCATTTATGAAACAGGAATAATCATGATATAAATGACTTGATGTCTAATAATAAACCTAGCTTTCAACTGCTGTTGTCATTACCATTCTTAATGCATATCAACACAGATAAATATTAGGCCCATTTTAAAAGTGAAGAAGGTGAAGCTTGGACTAGGACCCAGGATATAAAATATATTGAAGTATCTGGTAAATTTGGTTATTGTATCTATACACAAAATACTATTAATTAAAATTTTATTTTTAAAAGTTACAGTTAAGAAACCAAAAGTATTGGGTGTTCCCATACACCAGAAGAGTTTCTGTGTATGCAACTGAGAGTTGAGGTACAGACTAGGGGGATAATTTGCAACAGAAGTAAGCTTCAAGTAACTAGTCAGAAAGGGAGTATAAAAGAGAAAAAAAAGAAAGCAGATAACAACATTATATTCTCCTATGTATATCCAAAACTCATATAGTCATATAGACCCTTAAGACATACTTGAGGGGCTGGGATTGTAGGTCACTGGTAGAGCGCTTGCCTCGCATGCGTGAGGCCCTGGGTTCGATCCTCAGCACCACATACAAAGCAATAAAATAAAGACATTGTGTCCATCTACAACTAAAAAAATATTAAAAAAAAAAAAAGACATACTTGATCTAATAAATTTCCACTATCTCAGAAGCTGGATTTCTCATATTAAGATACACATACCCTTTCTCAAAATATACCATGGAATTCTCATTTGCAGAGATGCAGTATATATGTGACATAAAAGCACTGAAAGTATTCAATGCTTGGGGGGACAGAACAGGAGTCTTTAAAGAACTAAGTATCCATGACAGTACAACTTGAGCACTTTACAATATAGAATTATATCCTCTCATACCCAGAAGTGATTGGTGGTAGTGTGAGAGGCACTGGCTTTTATAATAAATCTGTAATGGCATAACATCGAGTTTTTTTCATAATTACCAAAACAGAAGTCCATATTATCCAGGTGTATCATGCATGTGCATTTTATTTAAGCTACCAGCCCTATCTACATGAGTATTAACGACTGCTTTGTTTTTTTAAAAAAAATTCTATGACTTACCTTGCCTCCTTGAAGAAAGGACTCAATGATTTTCTAATAAAAGTAGCTATTATAATTAACATTTATAGAAGATTCTCTACCACTGTATCTTTAAACTACTTATGCAAATTGCTTTCACCAAGTCATTTAAAGATAACAGATTTGTTAGTTTTTTTTTACTAACATTGTAATTCATTATCTAGTTACCTTTTTTCTTCCAAAGCTTTTGTCCACTAACAAAGGCTCAAGTACTGGAATTTGAATGTTTCTGTTGTGACTCTTATTCCCCCCTAAATCCATGCTGTCCTACAGAAATAAATTGTAAAGTACTAGGGATCTAGCACAATGGTAGAGTACATGATTAGCATACATCAGGCCTTGGGCTCAATTCCCAACAATAGAAGAAAAGAGAGAAAAGAAATAAACTATAAAACATAACACACAATTTTAAACATTCTAGTAGCCACATTAGTTAGCCCACAAAGTTAGGGCTATGGTCATAGCCCTAACTTTACGTATGACTGCATGTATGTTGTGATTCTATATCAATTACAACCAGAGAAATGAAATGTTATCCTCTAAAAAAATAATAATAAAAATAATAAAATTTTAAAATTTGGAAAAAAGAAAATGGTAACTATGTGAGGTGAAGGATATGTTAATTAGGTTGAATGTAGTAATTATTTCACAATGTATATGAATATCTGTGGTATACCTTAAATAAATACAATTTTTGCCAGTTATACCTCGATAATGCTAAAAATGAACAAATAAAAGACTGCACACTCAAAAAAAAGCAAAAAGAAACAAGTAAAATTATTTTTAAGAATTTATTTTTTAATCCAATATATGAAAAATATCTTTTCAACATGTAATTTGTTTAAAAATTAATAAGGTGTTTAATACTTTAATATGATTTTAATAATCTAATATTAATTTTTTTCATGACTAGCTTTCAAAAGTTCAATGTATATTTTATACACACAGTACAACTCAATTCAAGACCCTTCACATTTAAGGTGCTCAAAAGTCCATGTGGCTAGTAGTTAAGGAACTAAGCAAGGAAATACAAAGGTTTCAGTGAACTGAAGGCTACAAATGCCTGACATTCATGCCTACCTAATCTGCTAAAGTGATTAAAAGAGAGGGCCTTTATTCATCTCCCCTTTTATTGTGTATCACAGTAAAACTGTGAAACTGAATGCAAAAAGATGTAACTGAAAATAATAAATGCAAAGGGAATAAACCTCTGCACTTGCAAACTTAAAATGATTCAGTGGTACATCATAAATCCAGATACCAAAGATCACCTGGTGAAACTGAAAATTAATTAGCAGTGTCTGATATTCCCCTATAAAAACTACTAATAGGGGCTGGGATTGCGGCTCAGTGGTAGAGCACTTGCCTTGCATGTGTGAGGCACTGGGTTCAATCCTCAGCACCGCATATGAATAAAATGGTTTCAGAACTGGGAAATTCTGCTAAAACCTTTCTGCTAGTAATATGTTCTTTTACTCATAAATCCAGATGACTTTGCCTCTGCCCAACAACACTCCCATCACACCATCTTCCACCTTATCTGCTGGCCCTAGAAAGGAACAATGTAGTACAAACCCTTCCTTCTGCTGCTTCAAAACCAAGGCAGTAACACGTAACTTTGCTTCAAAACTTTTGCTTTTCCTTCCTCAGGAACTTCTCAAATTCTTTAGTTATACTAGTGTGTATTCTGAATTTAAGAGAGCAATATATTATATAGGACTTTCCAAATTTATCTAACTAGCTGAACTCCTCCACATCACACCACACCACCACCCCACCCTACCCTCCTACAACCATCTACTGCCTCCATGTGTTAAACATGCTTAGTCCTTAGACTTCGACTCTTTTATATCCAAGGTACCTCTCTAGGTAACTTGTCTACTCTTACATGGTTTAAATAATATAACTAGCTTTCAAAGAATAATCCCCAGAGCAGCATCAGCATCACTTGGGAACATGTTAGCAATGCAAATTCTCAAACACCAACCTAGCTTTAATCAATCAGAAACTGAGTAATGCTATGGTTTAGATCTGGAATGTCCCCCCAAAGGTTCACATGTTAGCCGGGCGCGGTGACACACGCCTGTAATCCCAGCACTGTGGGAGGCTAAGACAGGAGAATCATGAGTTCAAAGCCAGTCTCAGCAACGGCAAAGCACAAAGCAACTCAGTGAGACCCTGTGTCTACATAAAACACAAAAATAGGGCTGGCTCAGTGGTGGAATACCCTTGAGTTCAATCCCCGGTACAAAAAAAGTTCATGTGTTGAAGGCTTGGTCTCCAATACAGCAATGTTCAGAGAGGAGGCTTGCAAAAAATAATTGGATTGTGAAGGAATCTAATCTCATCAGAGAATTAATCCATTGATGGATTCATTTGAATGGTCAATGTGTGGGGTGGTAGAAACCATAGGCAGTAGAACCTAATTGAAGGGAGTAGGTCTTATGAGCATACCCTTGGGGACTGTATCTGATCCCCAGACCCACTTCTCTTCTCTGCTCCTAGCTGCCAAGAAATGAGCAGCTTTCCAAAGCCACACCCTATCCACCTTGATGGTCAGCCTGATTCAGGCCCAGAGCAATGGAGCTATCCAACTACGGATTGAAACCTCTGAAACAGTGAGACAAAAGAAATCATTTCTTCTTGAAGTTGATTTTCTCAGGCATTCTGTCACAGTGACAAAATGGTAGTTAACAAAGGTAGATTTCAGCAACATAAGTTGTAACTGCCCTTCAAGTGAGGTTGATGTGCAATAATGTTTGCGAACCACTGCCAGAGAATAGTTATAAATCATTATCTCTACGTCTGCCTTTCCTTATAAAATAGACTTGAGATCCAGCAGGATGGCCAAAAAACATTTTCTTGTTGTTGTTGTTGTGGTTGTTTAATGGAATCAACCAGGTATGATGGCCCATGCCTGTAATCCCAGCAATTCAGTAAGCTGAGGCAAGTGGATCAGAAGTTCAAGCACAGCCTCAGCAACTCAGTGAAGCCTAAGCAACTTAGCAAAAGCCTGTCTCTAAATAAAAATTAAAAAGGGCTAGGAAAGTAGCTCAGTGGTAAAGTGCCCCTGGGTTCAATTCCCAGTATCAAAATAAAATAAAAGATGGAATCATACAACTACAGAATTAATACCCATAGTAAATACATACAGCTAAGAAAAAAGCCTGACCTTAAGATCTTACATTTCACTCATGCACTAATCCCTCAAGAGGCTGAGGCAGGAGGACAGTAAGTTTGAGACTAGCATTGGCAACTTAGCAAAACTAAGAATATAGTAAAACATATTCAACACCCAGTACCAGTAAAGGGCAGAAATGTGAGAGGAGGTCTTACATTTCAAATTCTCAGCCATAATGCTTCTAATGAAACATTTCAAATCCATCATGGTGTTTACTAATGGCCTTGAAATAAAAATCTCTGGGAATATCTACATATATTTGTTAGCAAAAGTAGAAAATACCACTGAAAGGATACTGAAGAAAGTTGTCTACACCATTTGAAATTTTATCATAGGTTTTATCATGTAACTCTTTTAAGAAATGAATGTACTATATTTATGATATCTTAAACTATGGGGAGTTTTCTTATTTGCTCTTTTAAAAAGTTAGTATTTATAATACTTTACATTTAAAGCCCTATTAAAACTACGAAATCTGTTAATGGCAAAATTTGCATTAAAAAATCACCAATCTGCCTTGGCATCATTACATACATTAGAACAAGGGCCCTCCCTTCAACCATGTTCTCCTCATACTCAAACATTTATTTGAATAAGCATCTATGAAAAGCTTATGTGTCATCAGCAAATTTAATATGGATTCAAAGACTACAGGCTTCAGAGAAGGCCGGTTATAGGGTGGCTAATCATATGCAGAAAGTAAAATAGAAAAGCAGCAAAAAAGCAAAAGTAAAAATACCTTAAAAAAATCTAAATAATGCCACTTAAAATATGTTAGAAAAGATTCTCAAACTAAAAAAAATAATCTTTTCAAAGAGTACTATTCTATGTTGAAATTCAGGACACATTATCTGAATTACAGGAGAAATCCTTAGTCAAAAAGCACAGTGGTCCTTAAAGATTCAAAACATATTTCAACTCATTTGCAGGGATACAGCTTTACATTAAACAAAACAGTTCTTACAGAGAGTATCTTGTATGAATCTCCCAACAACCCTGGGAAAAGGCTGTCATGCAATTTTGCTCAGACTTGTATAGCTAGAAAAAAGTTGGAGATCTTTTAGTCCTTGGCCTGTGACTCTTTAATGTATCTACTATATGAGGAAATCTAGATATCCAGCAATTAATACTCTCTTGCTTTCACTAATATTCTAGTTCTGAACCCTTAACTAATGATGGAGTTCCAAGCTGAACTCAATTAAGAGTTCTGCTTGCTTTCCTCTAGCCCCTCTGTGAAGCAAAAGTATCATTCACACAGAGATCAAAGTAGAATTCTAGCTCTTCATGGATTCCAGAGTGGGAAATCCATAAAGCTTAAACCAAATCACATAAAGTCTACTTACACTTCTGAAAACTTCAAGTCATAAAATGGCACTCATTTCCCATTATGCCTATTACTAGAGGGCAGAGAAGATAAATATAGAAATAGTTCTAGAATATATAAATTAAAAAACTCTACAAGAGACAGGATAAAGAAACAGAACAACAACAAGAATCTCAAAAAATGTCTATATCTCATATGAAAAAACTTAAAACTTAGTAAACCCAGAGAAAGTGATTTGTATTCCATGGCCATACCAAAAAGAAAACTTCACACGCTAAATATCTACCCATTCATTATTTTCTCGTTACACAAAAAAAGCAGTTGATGGATTGTAGGAGCATCTCCATACCTTCCACCCTCTCCCTTCCATCTTTCTCCATTCTATGCTAATAGACTGTGCTCTTGCCAGAGAGCACCTCTTTGTTTGTGACCTTTGGACCTGATTGGTCCAAGAGTGCATATAAGCTTCTTAGTTTCTGGAATAAACGGTGTTTTCTGCTCCTTGCTCCCATGTCCGCGTTTCTGGCTCTGGGTGTCTCTGTGTCTCGCTGGGGCAGAGCAGATTTTTACCTACACCCGGGGGCCTGGGCAATTTGGCTCCGCAAATCACCACCGTCCAGAGAGACTCCATATAGTCTTCCCCGGGGACCCCTTCTTCTCTCTGTCTCTCTGGACCCCAACTCGTCGAGATGCCACGTGGCCCTCCCCCCCACCACCCTTTAATTAAAGCGATAATGGATTTTGGAGTGAAATAAATATAAATTTCAATAACAGCACCATCAGTTATTTGCTGTATAAAGTTAGGGAGGTTAGACAGGTTTCTCAGTGAAATGAAGATCATCCACCTATTTTAGATTTAGGATTAAATAAAAGCACTTACCTAAAGTATCTGCCACATAAGAGTTCTCAAACAAGGGATAGCTATTTTTATTTATAATGACAGGTGAAAATATAGCATTTTCTTTATTGCCCTGTAATTAATGATTAGCATTTTAAAAACAGAATTTTCTGGATGTTTTATTTTTCCATCTTGACACTCCAAGTGTCAAGAGTTCAGTAACCTTATGAAATATAAGAAAAAGTAGATTTTTAAAATGAAAGTCAAGAAAAATAATCCAAATAGGGGATACACTTCATGACACTGGAATGGGCAAGTATATTTTGGACAAGACCCAAAAAGCACAGGAAAGAAAACCAGAAATAAACAAATGGGATTATATCAAACTAAAAAACTTCTACACAACAAAAGAAACAACTGAGTGAAGAGACAATGCACAGAATGGGAGAAAATATTTTTAAATTATACCTCTAATCAAGAGTTAATATCCAAAATAACATGAGGAACTCAAACAACTCAATAGCAAAAATAACCTGATTTTAAAGACATGCCACAGACCTAAAGAAACATTTCTCAAAATCACACATATAAACGGCCAAAAAGCATTTGAAAAAATGTTGAACATCACTGCTCAACTTTACTAATCTGAAGGAAATGCAAATCAAAACCACAATGAAGAAACCAGGCACAGTGGTGCACACCTGCAATCCCAGCTCTCTGGGAGGCTGAGACAGGAGAATCACAAATTTAAAGCCAACCTCAGCAACAGTGAAGCACTAAGCAACTCAGTAAGACCCTGTCTCTAAACAAAATACAAAATAGGGCTGGGGATGTGGCTCAGAGGGTCAAGTACCCCTGAGTTCAATTCCTGGTACAAAAATAAAAACAACAACAACCCACAATTAAATATTACCTCACTCCTGGTAGAATTATTATCATCAAAAAGACAAAATATAAATGCTGGTGAGAATGTGGAGAAAAAGGAATACTTATATACACTCTTCATAGGAATGTAAAGTAGTGTAGCCATTATGGAAAACAGTATGAAGCTTCTTCAAAAAATTAAAAATATAACTGCATATGATGCAGCAAACCCACTTGTAGGTATAGCCAAAGGAAATGAAATCAATATGCCAAAGAGATATCTGTGCTCCTGTGTTTGTTCCAACACTATTCACAATAGCCAAAAAATAATCAAGTGTCTCTAAATAAATAAAGAAAATGTTGTATATATACAGAATGGAATACTATTCAGCCATAAGAAAAAACAATGAGGTTCTTTTATTTGCAACAATATGGATGAAATTGGATATCATTATGTTAAACGAGTAAGCCAGGCACAAAAAGATAAGTACTGCATGAACTCACTTATATGCAGAATCTAAAAAAAAATGGTCTCGCATAAATTGATGTTTGAATAATACCCAGAAGCTGGGGAGAGTAGGTAAGGAGAAGGGAGGGTTGGGTAAAAGGTCAATAAATACTAAGTGATAGCTAGAAAGAACAATTAAGTCTGAGTGTTCTACTGGACGGAAAGGTAACTATAAAGTTCTGCATTTTTCCTAAAAACTAGAAGAAAAGGTTTTCAATTTTTTTTATTTTTATTTTTTAGATATTGATGGACTTTTATTTATACGTGGTGCTGAGAATGGAACCCAGTGCCTCACACATGCAAGGCAAGCACTCTACCACTGAGCCACAACCCCAGGCCGTTTTCAATGTTTTTGCCACAAATAAATAGTAAGTATTTTAAGTAGATATGCTCACCCCAGTTTGAACATTATACAACATATACATGTATCAAAATATTACATGGTACTCCACAAATACATACAATAAAATAAAACTGCTCATGTTGAAATGGCTTAAGGCTGAGACAGGAGGATCACGAGTTCAAAGTCAGTCTCAGCAAAAGCAAGGCACTAAGCAACTCAGTGGGACACTGTCTCTAAATAAAATACAAAACAGGGCTGGGGATGTGGCTCAGTGGTCCAGTGCCCCCGAGTTCAATCCTGGTACAAAAAAAAAAAAAAGAAGAAGAAGAAAAGAAAGCAAATAAGACTTGAATTGGGTAATTTGTTTCACTAACATGAAGCTATTAGCTATTAACTACTTCTGTAGATAAATGTTTCTCAAAAGCATTGCTAATGATTTACTTTCATCAGAATTAACTGGGGAAATCTTTTAAAATAAGATTCATCAGGCCTATTACAGCCTTATTGAATTTCCCTTCGTGACTTTTGGGCAAATAAAGTTTAATAATATTGTTTTAAATAGCTCAGTATGAACTTCTGTAATAAAGTGACAAAACAAATTCAAATACAAAGCATATACAAATACACATACTGGGAAAATTATTAGGTATTGGCAAATATGAAACTGTCAAAGAAAATATCTTAAAGGTAGTCCATCTTATATACCAAACAGAAATTTGCCATTGAAAATAGAGACCTAGTGAGAAATTTAAGACTATTTACCTTCTTTTCATAAAGGATTATTTTCTTAAGAACTGTACAAAGCGAATCTCCTTAAAATAATCATAAGAGGCCACAACTTCAAGGGCTGAGGGGCTACAACTATAGCCCAACTTTTTTTAAAAGTGAGTTTTCTTTATTTTTAAAGGAGCAGGATCCTCTTCTTTCACTTTGCCTTTGCAAAACTTCTTCAATTAAAAATGTGTGTGTGTATGTCAAATTAAAACACTCAAAAAGGTTTCTTTATTATTTAGAATCTTCTCTAAATTTCTGACCATTTAGGATTATGCTGTGCTTTTAGGCCATTAATTACCAAAACCCTTATCAAAATATTACACCAAACCTGTACTTACTAGTATGTTATTGAAAGGGTATTTCTTCATTATCTTGTTTGGGATCATAAATTATTTTTTTAGAAAGTCAACATTTTTAAATGTAATATTTAAAATAAAGTTCCAAATGTGATAGCAAATTACTTGAAGGTCAGAGTAGATTTCTTTGGAGCTTCAAAATGTACACTTAAAAAAAATGTGAAAAGAAAACATACTGATATTTATGTATGCATAGTTAATATGTATCTACTATTTACATAAAACAAATTTTTAAAAAATTTTTTTAATTGATCCCAAACAACAACTCTTCAATTTCCAATTTGTAAGGAAGGGCAGTTCACTAAATCTTTCACCAAAAGTCAACAAGAGTTGTATTTTAGGGTTCAGCTCTGAGGTTTGCTGTGCACCCCAATGAATTAAAAAAATTTTTTTAAAAAAGACTTAAAACAATGAAAGAAAGACTTAATTTCTTCTCCAATCTGGAATGATGGTATTTCTCATAAGATTCTCAAATATATATATATGTATAAATATATGAATGATTTTTTTCAAAATAATTTTACAAATTTAAAAATCATTTACTTTTTATTTTTCTTATAGTCTACAAAAATGTAACTAAAACAGATCTTCAAACCATAACCATGGTATTAAGTTCTTATCTCCAAAACAATTTTTATCAGGTCCAAAAATAACAAGAGATTAAGTCTAACTGGAAAAGATTTACTTTGCTGACAGATTATTCTATTTGGTTCAGCTTCCTTCCGTCCTTCAATTTACATCCTTCCACTGCTAACTCACATTAATTAACTACTTAAACTGCCAAATATTTTAAGATCTACAGATAGTTGGCTCAATAAACTCATCTCAACATATTTCTATTGTATCATAAAAGCTCCAGCAGTCAATTAAAATAAAAATTGTTAAGTACAGGAAAACTGACTTCACATTACAAGTATATACATGGAAGGAATTAAGATGACCTTCCCTTTTCATTTGTGTTTAAGAATAAGAATTGAAATTTTATTATGCCTAATTAATCCACTGCTTACACTACTCTGACATATATCTCCTTTCTCTAAAGTTCATAGCATGCCAAGTTTTAGAATCTGGGTTTTATCATTTTTGACAGCTTACAACTCCCTGTCTTGCTTCAAGAGGGCTCAAATTTTAAAAGTAATTCTGGAAGCAGATTAAACAGTTCTGTTTTCTAAAATCAAACTACAGCAAAACTTGACTTCCTATAACAGAGTATATATATTTTCCTCTGATGATGTTAACAGTAACATCTCACAATAAACAAGCATTTTATTCTATTCACGGACATTATCTTGTTAGTCTTTAAAACATTTCTATAAGGAAGCAAACAGGTGACATCATTTATAACTTGGAGGATTCCAATTCATTTTAGATTCCTCCAGGAAGTTTCTTAAAGAGATTATAATGTTATTTGATACACTAGTAAATGAAGCAACCAGTAAGATAAAAACTGCATCTTAATAATTTAAGAAGGCAACTCCAATGTATTAGAGGAGGCAGGCCTTCCTTTCATCTGTAGAACTCTCTTAAGTGGAAGTGGTTTCAAACAGTACAAATTGGGCTTAGTTCTCTCTCATCTTTTTCTTATATGGTTAAATAAATGTAATAAAGCTTCCATCTCCTTAAAGAAAAGAAGCAAGCATTTAGCCTACCTTTATTGTGCAAAATATACTTACCTTGGACTACACTGATAAAAGGAAATTTATAAAATACAAAAGAAAAGTATAATTAAACATTCCCATCTTGCAACCACTAATAAAAATGAACTTAAACCAGCAGTTCCCAAAGCACAGGCCAAGTAACTCTGTCGGTCCCCAAGACCATTTCAGAGAGTCTCTAACATGAAAACTATTTTCACAATAATGCTGTTACCTGATCTTTTTACCCCTTCATTCTCTCATGATTGTACTTTAAGTATGTGATCTGCGACATTACAACAAATAGAACAGTGAACCAGATATTAAAATCCTGCTGTTTTCTGCTAGGCGATAAATTTACAAAAATGTAAAACAATGTCAATCTCCTAAATTTTGGTTTTAGAGAATAGTTTTCACAAAAATACATTTATGCAAATATATAATGAATTTATTGTAATTTTAAAATGAATAACATTTCTAAAATTTGTACTTTTAAATTTCTAATAAGGCAAACACTATTAGATACGATATTTAAACATAAAACCCTTTTGATTACCCAATAACATTCAAGAATATAAAAGCATCCTGAGATTAAAAAGTTTGATGACAGCTTATCTAGGCAATTAACCAATGACTGCAAACATCAGAGAAAGAGAACTGACCAGACTTTTATTCCTCCTAGTGGAAGGATAAAACACCTATAAAGTATTCTTGCTAAAACAAATTGAATGAATCTGATCAAACCTCTAGTTTAAATTCAAATCTGCTGATCTATAGGAAATAAAGCAACTCAAAGAATTACATTAAATATCATCAAAGGAATACAATCAGCAAAATCCATACTGTGGGAAAATTCAGGACAACTGACCAGCTTTATTCAACAAATGAATTGTGAAACAATACAACAGAATGTGAAGATTAAAAGAAAGTTAAGTCACAGCAAACAGCTGCAGCATATAGTCCTTATTTGGACAAAATATAAAAACACATGAATCAATCATGGAAATTTAAACAATGACTAGGTGTTTGTTATTAAGAAATTATTTACATATAATAATGGTATTGTGGTTATCTTTAAAATGAATTCACAAATTCATATTATTTACAAATGAAATTAATATATGATATCTAGACTTGCCTAGAAATGATGGAGGTTGGAGGAAATAAACAAACTAAAATTGGCCATAAACTGATGATTATTGATACATTTATACCACAGGCTTTATACTATCTTGTTTTTTCTTGCTTGATTTTTCTACAGTAAATGTTGGTTTTATTGACTATTTCAAACTAGAAGAAAATTTATTTCTTTAAGTTGAATAATTTACTCTTAAGCCTAAGGGTATTAAAACCAGCATTTCTTCTCACTAGGTGTTTCTGCTTCGAAAGGCAGCCCTGAGTAGTTTAATTTTGCCCTTCATTTAGCATGTTACTTCTCAAACAAATGGTAAGAAAGGAAGGTTACGGAGAGGACAAGTATCAGGACATCAAGTTGGTTAACTTCACACTGGAAGGAACTACTCATCCCAAATATGCAAACACAAACATACTTACATACATTCATTACTCACACACAATCATTTCTGATTGTGTTGTTATAGCCTTGACCCTGAAATAAACAAACAGTTCAAAACAAAGTCAAAGTAAGGAAGAACAGAGTACATTTTAAAATGGTTTCACCCATCTTTTTCTATTTCGGATGCCTCAAATACCTTGATTAGACTTAACATTTTGGTTTGAATGTCTTCAGTTTTTGAGATATTGGAAGACTATCCCTAAAAGTTGTTGGCCTGAAACATGAACAGAAATTACTATACAAGAGAAACAAGATGTAAATCCAGTAATCTTAAATTAGGGGTTTCTTGCACAATAATCTTAATGGAATTTAAAACAACAAAACTTAATCTGCATAATAGATTTATGAGTCACTGAGACTTCAGAACTTTCTGTACATGGCAGGAAAGTTTCAAATCATACAAAAGGGCTTTGTCTACTCTTCCAAAATTCTTCAAATTTCAAATATCCTATGTTGTCATCAGATCATATTTCTGATGATCAGTTTAGAAAATAGGGTCACTGCACCCAGGCAACTTAATTAAGAAACATATTTACATAACATCTCTCTTTCTAATAATAACCTCTAACGAATATTTTTATAATAGGTCCTTACACTGAGTAACTCTCAAGAGTTCATTTTTTAAAAAATCAAATGTTGCATGGAAAAAAAGGCAGGAAAAATACTGAAACTGCTAAATAAGTTATTTATATATGGATAAATATTCTTTTCTTTGTCTTTAGTGAGTTACTTTGCTAAGGAAAAAAAAGTCAACATTTTAACCTACCAGTGTTAAAAATGCTATAGGCTTGTGTTTGAAATAAGGAAATTATTAAACACTGTTTCATTTCTTGAACCATAGCAAATCTGGGGGGTTACCCTCATTTTTAAAAATATCAACAGTTCTAACAATAAGTAAAAAACTTTTAAAGGACTATTTAACAGTGTATAAGACAAGACCAAGGGAAAAATGCAGGGAAAGTTACTAAATTACAAAGAAGTTTGCTTATTTATAACTGTGTTCTCAAAGATTATCATGGAATCAGGTAACATGAACTAAAAAACTCAACCATCAGATCTGCTCCTGGAACCAAGAGAAAAACTAAATAAATATATTTTACCATGAAAATGCCCATCTTACAAGTGACTAATTTTTTTCATGGACAAAAAACTCCAATTAGGGGCTGGGGCTCTAGCTCAGTGATAACAGTACTTGCCTAGCATGTGTGAGGCACTGGGTTCCATCCTCACCACCACATAAACAAATAAAGGTATAAAAATACAATAACATTATTTTAAAAAACTCCAATTAGTAAGAATGAAAATTCTTTATACAAAAATCAATAGGTTTGAGCCCTGCATGTTGGTGCACATCTGTAATCCCAAGCTACTCAGGAGGCTGAGACAGGAGGATCTCAAGTCTAAGGCCAGCCTCAGCAATCCAGCAAAATCCTGTCTCAAGAAATAAAAAATAAAAAGGGATGGTAATGTAGTTCAGAAATGGAGCACTTGTCCAGCAAGTACATGGCCCTGGACTCAATCCCCAGTAAAAGAAAGAAGGAAAAAAGACAGAAACAAAAGGGAAGAGGGAACGAAAGAATAGAAAGGAAGGAGAAAATAGGTTTCAAAATGCTAAAAATATCTTCTGTTGAATTTCATTCTGAAAAATTTCATTGAACAAAAATAATGATAATGATTATGAAGTTTCCTGAGACAGCAAACATTGTAAAGGGAATTATTAGCAAACTATCAAGGTAAAAGCAATTACTGTCACTGACTTTTGCTTATGCACACAGAAAAATTTTGGTAGTTTCCAGTATTAAATATTAAAATTGTACCTCTCAATTTTAAAGGGGGTTATTATAAGTTTAACTCCAATATTTAAGCGTACTTCTCAATATTTTGTGATTTTAGAGCAGAACTTTAGAAGAAAACATAAATTATAAATGAAATCATCACTCCATCAGGACATATTTGCCTCGAAGTAAAAGTCGTAAAACTTTTTACTTTATACCTATTCATATTTTTTCTCTCACTTATTTCCCTTGATTCTCTCTTTCTTTTCTTCTAACAGCTAATCTCTATTGTTTTTTCACTCTCCCTTTAATTTTTTTTTACTTTTAGCTGTAGATGGACACAATATCTTTGTTTATTTTTATGTGGTACTAAGGATCGAACCAGTACCTCACATGTGTGAGGCAAGTGCTCTACCACTGAGCCACAACTCCAGACCCCTAATGTTTTAATTGTCTTCTCTCCTCCTCCATCTTAATCATCACATCCGATATCACTTCTGTTCTCTCCCTGTACATCATTCAAAATTGCAAACCCTCTTGTAAACTTGGTGTTTTTATTATAGGCAATAACTGAACACATCATTTCTGTTTATTGTGACCATTAACCTTGTAGACCATTAACCTTGTAGCAGGAACTCCTTAGTTTAATGCTGTATATTGTTTGCATTGGTTGTTGTTATTTTTTGTCTCCCTAAATGGTGAGGTACTGGGAACCTTCAGGGACACCATAAGTTGACAGGATAGAAACTCTACTGCCTCAGATCCATACTGTTACATGTGCAGACACACAAACAAAATGAAAAAGCAAGGGAACAAATCACCCCAAACAAACCAAGATATTTCAATAACAAGAATCCATCGACACAATAGTGAAGAAATGTCAGAGAAGGAGTTTAGAATGTACATAGTAAAACTGATCTGCAAGGTAAAGGATGATATAAGGAGTGAAATCAGAGAGAAAATACAGGAAGTGAAAGATCACTTCAGTACAGAGATTCTGAAAAAAAATCAAGCAGAAATCCTCAAAATGAAGGAATTAATAAACCAAATTAAAAATGCAATGGAAAGCATCACCAACAGACTAGATCACTTGAAAGACAACGTTTTGGGCGTTGAAGGCAAAACACATAATATTGAAAACAAAGTTGACGGTGGGGAAAAGATTTTAAGGGACCGTGAACAGAACTTTCAAAAAATATGGGTAATCTTAAAAGACCAAATTTAAGCTTTATAGGAATAAATGAAGGCTTGGAGATACAAACCAAAGAAATGTAAAGTCTTTTCAATGAAATAATATCAGAAAATTTCCCAAACCTAAAGAATGAATTGGAAAATCAAATATAGAAGGCTTACAGGACCCCAAATATACAAAATTACAACAGACCCACACCACGGCACATTATTATGAAAATGCCTAACATACAAATTAAGATAGAATTTTAAAGGCTGCCAGAGAAAAATGACACGGCACATTTATAGAGGGAAAGGAATCCAGATCTCAGCTGATTTCTCAACCCAGACCCTCAAAGCTAGGAAGTCTTGGAATAATACATACCAAGCTCTGAAAGAAAATGAATGCCAGACAAGAATACTATACCCAGGAAAATTAAGCTTCCGGATTGACGATGAAATAAAAACCTTCCATGATAAACAAAAGTTTAAAAAATTCACAACTAGAAAACCTGCACTACAAAACATACTCAATAAGATATTTCATGAAGAAATGAAAAATAAAAGTGAAAACCAGCAAAAAGAGGAACTACACTAGAAGAATAGTCAATCAATGGAGAAACTAATTTAAATTAAAAACCAGAAATAAATCAAAATGAAAGGGAATAAAAATCGTTTCTCAATAGCATTAAATATAATGGCCTAAATTCATCAACCAAAAAATACAGGCTGACAGACTGTCTATGGATGAAATATTCTATGTATTCTGGCAACAATATGCTGTCTCCAGGAAACTCACCTCATAGGCAAAGATATCCACAGAATGAAGGTAAAAGGATGGAAAAAACATATCATTCACAGGGATCTCATAAACAAGTAAGGGTTTCTATCTCATATCAGATAAAGTAGACTTCAAGCCAAAGTTAATCAGAAAAGACAAAGAAGGACATTTCATACTGCTTAAGGGAACTACACATCAACAAAACATAACAATCATACATATTTATGACCCAAACAATGGAGCATCTATGTACATCAAACGAACCCTTCTCAATTTCAAGAGTCAAATAGACCACAACAAAATAATAGTCGGTGATTTTAACATGCCTCTCATCAATAGACACATGAAAACAAAAACTAAATAAAAGAAGCTACAGAACTAAAAAATGCAATTAATAATTTAGACTTAACAGACATACATAGAATATTTCATCCATCAATGACTGAATGTACTTTCTTCTCAACAGCACAAGGATCCTTCTCTAAAACAGACCATATCTTGAGCCACAGAGCAACTCTTAGCAAATACAAGATAGATAGATAGATAGATAGATAGATAGATAGATAGACAGACAGACAGACAGATAAATACCTTGCATTCTATCAGATCATAATGGAATGGAATTAGAAATCAATAATAAAATGAAAAATAGAAGTTACTCTAACACTTGGAGACTAAATAATATGCTACTGAATGACCAATGGTTAACAGAAGAAATCAGGGATGAAATTTAAAAAATGCTTAGAGATAAATGAGAATAGCAACACAACATATCAAAAATCTCTAGGACAGTATGAAGGCAGTTCTGAGAGGAAAGTTCACTGCATTGAGCTCATTCATTAAAAGAATAGAAAGTCAACAAATAAATAAACTGACATTACATCTCAAAGCCCTAGAAAAAGAACAAATTAACACCAAACGCAGTAGAAGACAGGAAATAATTAAAATCAGAGCTGAAATCAATGAAATTGAAAGACAAGAAACAATAAAAAAAAAATCAACTAAATAAAATGTTGGTTCTTTGAAAAAATAAAAAAAATTGATAAACACTTAGCCAAGCTAACAAAGAGAGAGAAAACTCCAATTTTCTCCAATGAGAGAAAATTCATAATGAAAAAGGAAATATGACAGCCACTACTGAAATACAGATAATCAACTGTTTTGAAAATTTATACTCTAATAAAATAGAAAACAATAAAGACTTCGACAAATTTCTAGAGACATATGACCTACCCAAATTGAATCAAAAGGACATAGAAAATTTTAAAAAATCAATTTCAAGCAATGAAATTGAAGATGCCATCAAAGAAAAGCCCAGGACCAGACAAATTCTCAGCCAAGTTCTGCCAGACCTTCAAAGAACTAGCACCAATCGTCTTCAAATTATTCTATGAAATAGAAAAGGGAACCCTTCCAAACTCATTCTATAAAGCTAGTATCACACTGATGCCAAATGCAGGCAAAGACACATTAAGAAAAGAAAATTTCAGACCAATATCACTCATGAACACAGATACAGAAATTCTTAATGAAATACTGGAAAATCACATACAAAAACATATTTAAAAAGAGAGTGCACTGTAGCCGGGCGCTGTGGTGCAAGCCTGTAATCCCAGCACTTAGGGAGGCTGAGACAGGAGAATCGCGAGTTCAAAGCCAGCCTCAGCAACGGCGAGGTGCTAAGCAACTCAGTGAGACCCTGTCTCTACATAAAACACAAAATAGGGCTGGAGATGTGACCCAGTGGCCGAGTACCCCTGAGTTCAATCTCCAGTACCAAAAAGAAAAAAAGATAGTGCACTGTGATCAAGTGGGGTTCATCCCAGGGATGCAAGGTTGGTTCAACATATAGAAATCGATAAATATAATTCATCACATCAACAGACTTAAAAGACAAAAATCACACGATTATCTATCTCAATAGATGCAGAAAAAGCATTTGACAAAATACAGCATCCATTCATGTTCAAAACACTAGAAAAACTAAGGATAGTAGGAACACATTTCAACATTGTAAAAGCTATATGTGCTAAACATCAGCCAAGGCCAACATCATTCTAAATGGAGAAAAATTGAAAGCATTCCCTGTAAAAACTGGAACAAGACAGGAATGCCTTCTTTCACCACTTCTATTCAACACAGTCCTGGAAACTCTAGCCAGAACAATTAGAGAGAAGAAAAAAATTAAAGGGATATGAATAGGAAAAGAACTCAAAACTATCCCTATTTGCCAATAACATGATTCTATGTATTTAGAAGACCCAAAAACCTCCACCAGAAAACTTCTAAAACTCATAACTGAATTCAACAAAGTAGCAAGATATAAAATTAACATCCATAAGTCAACTGTAGTCCTATACATCAGCGGAATCAATTGAAAGAGAAATTAGGAAAACTATCCCTGCTGGCGGGCGACGATATATCCCATTCGCAATAGCTTCAAAAAACTTAAATATTTGGGAAACAATCTAACAAAAAAGAGATGAAACACCTCCACAATGAAAACTATAGAACTCTAAAGAAAGACACTGAAAAAGACCTTAGAAGATGAAAAGCTCTCCCATGTTCTTGGATAGGCAAAATGAATATTATCAAAACGACCACATACCAAAAGCTCTATACAGATTTAATGCAATTCCTATTAAGGTTCCAATGACATTCTTCACAGACAGAAAAGCAGTCATGAAATTCATGTGGAAAAATAAAGAAGCCCAGAATAGTCAACACAATCCTTTGCGAGAAAAGTAAAACAGGAGGCCTCACAATACTAGACCTTAAATTATACTACAGAGCTATAGTAACAAAAATAGTATGGTATTGGCACCAAAACAGATATGAAGACCAATGGTACAGAACAGAAGACGCAGAGACAAACACACATAAATATAGTCATCTCATACTAGACAAAGGTACCATAAACTTATATTAGAGAAAAGATAGCAAAAACTGGAAATTGATATATAACAAAATTAAATTAGACCCCAATCTTGCACCTGGCAACTGAATCTCAAACTCAACTCAAAGTGGATCAAGGACATAGGCATTAGAACAGAGACCCTCCACCTACCAGAAGAAAAAGCAGGCCCAAATCTCCATCATGTCAGCTTAGGAACAGAATTGCTCAAAAAGACTCCTAAAGCACAAGAAGTAAAATCAAGAAACAATAAATGGGATGGTTTCAAACTAAAAAACTTCTTCACAGCAAAGGAAACAATCAAGAACATAAAATAGAGCTTACAGAGAATGGGAGAAAATCTTTGCCACATGCACCTCATATAGAACATTAATCTCTAGGATAAATAAGGAACTCAAAAAACACCCAAAAAACAAATAACCCAATCAATACATGGGCAAAGGAACTAAACAGGCACTTCACAGAGCAAGAAATATGACTGGTCAACAAACATATAAAAAACTCTTCAACATCACTAGCAATTAGAGAAACAAAAATTAAAAACCACACTGAGATTTCATCTCACTCCAGTCAGAAGGTAATTATCAAGAATAAAAGTAACAATAAATGTTAGTGAGGATGCTGGGAGAAAGGTACACTAATACACTGCTGGTGGGACTGCAAATTGGTGCAACTACTCTGGAATGCTATAGGGAGATTCCCTAGAAAACTTGGAATGGAACCACCATTTGACCCAGTTATCTCACTCAACTTTTACCCAAAGGACTTAAAATCAGCATACTACAGTGACATGGCCACATCAATGTTTAGAGCAGCTCAATTCACAATAGCCAAACCATGGAATGAACCTAGGGGTCCTACAACAGATGAATGGATAAAGAAACTGTGGTATATATACACAATGGAATATTACTCAGGCATGAAAGAATGAAATTATGGCATTTGCCGGTAAATGAATGGAACTGAAGAATATCATGCTAAGTGAAATAAGCCAATCCCCAAAACCAAAAGCCAAATGTTCTCTCTGATATGTGGATGCTGACTCACAATCAGTGGGGGGAGGGAAGAGTGGAGGTTCACCAGATTGGACAGGGGAGAGTGAGGGGGAAGGGAGGAAGGTTCAGAATTGGAAAGACAGAATGAATTGGACATAACTTTTCTATGTTCATATATCAATACATGTACAGTGTAACTCCACATCATGTACAGCCACAAAAATGGGAAGCTATACTCCAGTTATGTGTGATATGTCAATATACATTCTACTGTTACACATAACCAAAAAGAAATGAAAAAAAAAAAAAAAGCCAGGCAGAAATAAAGCACTTAAGCTGTAGAGGACTTGCCTTTCTGACATTTCACCAAATAAATGAAAAATAAACATTTCTTTCTAAGGATCTTTGGAAAGTCAGATAGATTTTGATTTTTTTCAATACCTGATCATATATTTAGTGGAAAACCACACAAAAGCTATAGATCTGGAATAAAAAGTGATGTGATTAATAGTTGAACATAAATATATCCTATCTGACATGATCACATAAATATTATCTTCTCAAAGTTTTATGTACTTTTTATAAAGTTAATCATTAATCATTAGTCAAAATATTTTTAGTGCCCCTCTGAACAACTGATATAGGTTTTTATAGATATTTTTGATCAAAGTGAGGAAGTTCCCATCTATTCCCAGTATTAAGAGACCTTAGTACTGGAACCAACCATGAATGGGTACTGGATTTTGTCACAGTACCCATTTTTGCTTTTTCTGCATCTAGTGATATCTACTGATATCACTTGCTTTTTCTGCATCTATTGATATCACTTGTTGATAGGATAACATTCACTGACACATTAATTGACTTTCAAATGCTGACCACCTTTGCATGTTTGGAATAAACTGTACATAGTCATGGTATATAATTCTCCTCAGACTAGGCAAAACTTTTGCTGAACTACTGTTCAGTTTCCTAAATATGAGTAATATGAGGATAACAATAGCACTTGGTTCATATAATTCTGGAAAACACCTAAATAAATATATATAATGGGCTTAGAACAATGCCTGCATTTAAATACTCAAAATGTTATATACAAATAGAGAAGAGGTTCAATAATCTATATTCAAAGGCTGAATTCTATATAACCTTCTCTTACCACACAAACACCAATGTAAAATATTATTAGTTCATGGCATCAATATTGACCAAATTGTTCTAAACAAAAACTTAATTATCACCTTTGCTCTGCTTCTCACAAAAAGTACTGTCAGCTCTAATTCCAATAACCTATGTGTAATCCTCTCTCTCCATTAACCTGTAACACAGCCCGTGCTCTCTCTTCTGCACTGCTGCAATGGTCCTTTTCTCCTCTCCCACACAAAGCCCATTCTTTACCTAGGACTTAGAGCAGATCTTTCTGAGGCATAAATTTAGATCAAGTACATCCCCTGCTTCAGCTAGGGACTGGCTCCACAGTGCACTTAGAATACTAAGTCCAAACTCTAACATGACCTGGTACCTGCCTGTTTTCTTCTTCTCATCTATAACACTCTAGCTATGCATACCTTTTTAATATAAGTTGAATATTCCAAGAAGCTTTCTACCTCACAGCCTTTGCATTTATGTACCTTCTACTTAAAAAACTTTCTCCTTAGCTCTGATGGGTTGGTTCCTTTCCAAAATTTAGATCTCAATTCAAAAGCCCAATCACATTTTACTCTGGGAAATTTCAAATATATACAGCAGTAGAGCAAATAATGAGTATTCATTTATCCATTGCCACAATTTCAACAACTGTTAATTTTACCTACACTTCTATTTATTGCCCCTTCCATACTATAAGCAAATCCCAGGCACATTTTACCTCTAAATATACCACTGTACAATCTCTAAAGGGATTCCTTTAAACTATATAATTACAAATAAAATAATAATTCCTCAATATTATCAAATAACCAGCCAGATGTCAACTTTCTCAATTACGATGACCATTAAGCCAATTTAATCATATGTCTGCCAGGCTATGTTATACAAAGAGCTGGAGGGAAACTGCAAGGCTAGGGTAGAAGGGATTTGTCCCTTCAAGTTTGCTTCATAGAACTTTCTGCTCTCTCCAAGTTTCACCTTAGCCTCGTTTCTTCACTGTGGTAGCAGCTGCAAACAGTCCCCTTTCTCAGAGGTCTGAGTTGCAGCTCCTTAGGAACTCAACATGCTTCTAAAAAATTTTTAACACTTTTTGTTCCCAGTTCTAAAAGTGATAATTGTCTCCTACAGCTGCTACATCCATGATGTCTTAGTATTCTCTGCTTGTATATTCTGTTACCTAACCATTCTTTACATTAAATTCTCAATTAATAACTAGTGTGGTTTTTCTCCTAACTGGAGACTGGACGCTGATGAAAATGCAGTTTCTAAGCTCATTAATAAAGATAAATATTAGTATGAAGCTAATAAGAATGTAATTACTCTGATATAGATTTGTGCAAACTACAAAAAAGAACTAATATTAAACACTTTCTATTAGCATTTTTGATTCCTCACAAAAGCACCTCACAATTGGGTTAAATTTCTCCATTTAGAATTTTCAGAAATTGAGAAATTAAAAAAAAAAAAATCAAACAGTTTATGACACTACTTTTGACTTCAGAATTTCAACCCTCTTGTCGGACATAAAAAAATAAATTCAGGTCTTTCATATTCACAGTTAATTTTAGATTATCTGCATATGAACTAACCATGATAAACTGTACTCTCAGCTTTCCCAGACATTATAAACCACCTATGCCTTTTTTAAGATAAATAAGGTCTTTGACTCATTCTTCTCTAACATACAACTTTTCATCATGAAAAGTAGGAAAGAAAAATAATAAAAACATGAAATAATAAATTAAAAACATGAAAGCAAGCTTAATAAGATGTCAACTTTGTTTAGGCTAGTACTAAAATGGGACACTGACCCAAGTGTAAAGGGAAGCCTAGGGGGAAAAACAATCAAGAGAAGCAGCAAGGGCAAAGCTGGCAACTAATTTTTCAAATCAAAAATTCAATATGGCTTATCTTCCCTATGCCTTGCTTTCCTCATCAGTAAAATAGGACACACACTGACCTCTCTAGAGCTCTTCTAAAGATTAAAGTTAATATGTGTAAAGGACTTAGAATAGTACCAGGCCCAGTAAGCAAACAGATGTTATCTAATACTAATATGTCTTCCTCATTCTAAAATACATTTCTTTTTTTTTTTAAAGATTTTTTTTTAAACCTTTATTTATTTATGTATTTTGTATGTGGTGCTGAGGATCGAACCCAGTGCCTCACGCATGCAAGGCAGGTGCTCTACCACTGAGCCACAACCCCAGCCCTAAAATACATTTCTTTACCCACAATCAAAATAATAAAGTATTCTAAACTTCAACTTGTAGTATAAGCACTATCTGGCTTAACTGTTATCTTTGTAATTATCAAAAATAAAAACAATAACTCAAGATAATCATAAATCCCCAAGTACTCCAACTGAAGACACTAACATATAGTTAAGTAGATATAAAACTAAGAACATGTTAATAAACTTATTAACAAAGAAAGGTGATTATTAACATCTCTGCTTTCAAAAAGTTTAAAATAATATTCAAGATATTTCAAAAGGTAGGTTATAAAAATGTACATAATATAACCACAACATATAAAAATAAAAACAGGGGCTGGGGATACACAGCTCAGTTGGTAGAGTGCTTGCCTTGCATGCACAAGGTCCTCAGTTTAATCCCTAGCACCACCAAAAAAATAAAAGAGAAAATGTGTCAAACTGCAGTTGATCTTGCATAATCTTGGCTTTGCTGTTTTATTTCAAATATTCTACAATATGAAGCCATTCGTTTTTGTCCTAAAAAAATGAACATTATTCCTAAGAGAAGTAGTTGGGGGGAAAGGGAGGGAGGGAACGTTTGTAGAAGGTGAGTAAATATACTACGGGGGAAATTATTCAAAGGCAATGCCCATCCTTAAGCATTTGTATTTCAAGAACAGGAAGAACCTGAGAACGGGATAAACATCTGCTTTTAGATTTAGTGCAGGGCAAAGTCTAATTCAGGGACAACATAAAGCTATAAACTTCTCCATGGTTAGTCACACTGAGATCATACTACAGCAATTTAGTATTAACAGAGCCCTTCATCTCCATTCTATTTGGCTTGCCTACAAAGTCATTCACATATTTATTCATTATAATTATTTTTGTCATCAAAAGAAGCATTTGATAAAACAGTTTGGATCCTAGCCTTTAGTTTCCTTCTAACCCATGCAGAAATTTGAATTTATTTATTCTACCACATGCCTACTATTTTGTGTTATTTACAACTTGTTTTTCTCTTTTGGCAGTACTGGAGATTGAACCTACAGGTGTTCTACCACTAACAGCACAATTCCCAGCCCTTTGGATTTGTGTGTGTGTGTGTGTGTGTGTGTGATGCTGGAGACTGCAGGGCCTTGTGCATGTAAGGCAAGAATTCTAACAACTGAGCTATATCCCCAGCCCAGCCCTTTGGGTTTTAAGATAGGGTCTCACTAAATTGCCCAGGCTAGCCTCCAACTTCCAATCCTCCTGCCTCAGATTTCAAAGTAGCTAGGATTATAGGCATGCACCACCACACCCACCTTACAACTCTTGAATAAGGTACCTGTCCCTGAAGAAGAAACTCCTCTTAAATGATTTCAAATTAAAAAGGCAAATGTTTTCCTTTCTAGAAACTGTGAGAATTACTGTATAAATAGGTATGGAGAGAGGAAGAAAGTGCCCAGCCAAAAATACTAACAAAGAACAGCAGAATAAATTCTGAATTTTGGGCATATCATTCAAAGGATCCCATCACAACTGGTCCTTATCATTCCTCTTTACATGTTCTCCATTCACTCCCCACCATAAATTCTCTGCACATCAAAGTTTCCTGTATTAGACTAAGTCCTACTTAATTCCAATGATGATAACCAATGTGTGGGCACTGGCATCCAAGTAAATATGGAGTCAAAGCCAAGTTCTACCAATACAGCATTTGGGAAAGTCACAACTTCAAGACTCAACTTCCTCATCTTGGTAAAATGATGGAAAAAAATGTAACTTGTGAGTTAATGTGAAAATCAGAAATAACATGAAAATCACCTGGCTCAGTGTTGGGCAGTAGACATGCTCTGTGCCTATACGCAAACTACTTGCTCTACCTAGAATGTTACCACTCAGAAAATCTTTCTTACCAATTAAGACCCAGGGAATAATAACACCTGGACATAAACCTCTAATCCCAGAGACTTAGGACACTGAGGCAGGAAGACAGCAGGTTCAAGGCTAGCCTGGGAAACTTAGCAAGCTAAGGGCTGGGGATACAGCTGAGTGGTAAAGTGCCCCTGGGTTCAACCCCAGTATGGTGAGAAGACCACTTAATGTTTTTATAATGGACTAGATTATCTCTGAAGACTTTTCCAGTCCAAAACATCCAGTGATAATTTTTAATACCAATAAATTATCTGTCCTATCAATCCCTTCCTTTCCTTACTTCCACTGCCCTAGCAATAACTATTGGTATACTCTTAAGGATTCCCACTCCTAATCATTCTATTCCCTACCCTTTACTCTGTAGCATTGCTTGGACTGGTCTTCCCATGCCACTGTTTTCCGTATTTTAGATTGTGATATGGATATTTACGGACACATAAACATGGACATCACATTGTTTTTAAATGTGGATTTGAGCCAGACATGGTGGCACACACCTGTAATCCGAGCAGCCCTGGAGGCTGAAACAGGAGCATCTGTGAGTCCAAAGCCAGCCTCAGCAAAAGCCAGGCGCTAAACAACTCAGTGAGACCCTACCTGTAAATAAAATGCAAAATAGGGCTGGGGATGTGGCTCAGTGGTTGAGTGCCCCTGAGTTCAATCCCTGGTACCCATAAATAAACAAACAAACAAACAAACAGTGGATTTGTTCCAATCCAACTAATTTTAGGGAACAAGTTAACCATACACTAATTTTGTATGTGCTTATGTATAAATACAAGAAACACTAGGTAAGCCCAGAAAACTGCAAGCAAGCCACATAGAAATACATACCTCAAACATCTACTAGGTCTCTCAGTTTACTCCATGTTTCATGAGTCATATTCATCTAAACCTGATATAACACTTTCACTCCAATTTCAAGTAATTCCTCCACCACTTCACAATAATTCCCAAGCTACAACCTTTTGACACTCGCTTATATTAAAAAAAAAAAAAGTCATTATTTTTCAAGGTAAAGTATCTTATTTATTGTAGTATTAATGTATTTCTTAACCATTTAACATTTGCCAAACTGCTAGTTTTAGATTTTCTCTTTTTGCATGCCACTGACCATGTTGAGTGGTGTGATCCAATCCATTTTCATGTACTCTACAGTTTTTAACGACAATTTTGCATGTCTTTATGAGTTTTGGAAACTTAAATGTAAACGTAATTATATACTTTTCTTTAAAGATACGTAAAAATGAAAAATGAGTGACAGTTAAGTTCTAGTTACCCACTAAGTATTATAGGGTTCTTTCTTCTGTAGTACAGACTTCTAACAAATTCTGAACACAAGCAAAACAGGCACGACATTTTGCACTAAATATATAACATTACAGAAATGTTTAAAGTGCTATGAATTTCCAAGTAACTCAAGTTGTCTCAGTTAAAATATGTATAAACATATATAAATATCTATAAGTTCTTCAGCAAATGTGGTAGTGCACACAGAAAATCTCAATGACTCAAGAGGCTGAAACAGAATGATTAAAAGTTCAAGGCCAGCCTAGAAAACTTTGTGAGAAGGGTCTCACATAATAAAAAGGGCTGGAGATATAGCTCAGTGGTAAACCACTCCCCGGTTCAATACCCAGCACCACAAATAATAACTAAAATAAAATATAAAGTAAAAAGTAAGAATGTTTACCATCCTTATAAAAAGTTTCCATTAGCCATCAACAGTTATCAATGTAACCTATACAATAATTATAATTTAACATTTGAGTATTTTTATAACATTTTTTGAAACATTTTGTTTGATCCATACAATAATCCTGTTTGATATTCAGGATCAATTTTTCATTTGGGGAATATCAATAAAAGTTTCAAGGCATTTTAAGTAAGTTCTTCCCAAACTTTTAGCACATACAAGAATCACTCAAGAACATGTTAAAATGCAGTCTCAGGTAACTCTCCCCACCAACATGATCCCAGAAATCTGCACATAAAACACACACAGGTCATACTGCCATAGGTGGTCTGTCCTTCCCACCCCAGCCACATATTTTAGGACATTATTTTCAATAAAATGACTCAATCTGTAAGTGGTCTAAAAGTCCACTTTCATTCCCTCTAAATCAATGTTCCCAAATGTTTAGATAGAGCTTTATAGAGCTCTACAAAAGATACCTAAAAATTCAGATAAATTTCAAATATTAGATTTGGTTAAATTAAATAAATATCTAACAAATTCCAATACAAACTACTGGTAGTAAGAATCCAAGTTTTAAGGAACTAAAAATTGAGAAGATTCTACTCCAATTTCTCAGTGAAGTATAGGAAAAGCTGATACTGAATTGTTTTAAGTGATTATTAGCTTCTCATGGTTTGAATACCATTGCGCTTTACTTTGACCTAAAACTTAGCTACAAAAGGTTCTTAGAACAGAATGAAAAATTAGATGAAAATATAAAAGCACCTACAATACAACTCTGTGAATACACTAAAACTCATTAAACTGAGCTGGATTTTTGTTTCTACTGTGCTTCAGGATCAAACCCAGGGCCTTATGCATGCTAGGCAGTCACTCTACCAGTGAGCTATCCTCCCAACCCCCAACTGTTCACATTAAAAGGGAAAATTTAATGAAATGTGAATGATCTCAATTAAAAAAAAATAGAAGCACGGAGAAAATTTTCAACCTTAATATTTGTCAATAAACTTAGTTTCTAACACAGTGTATCAGCATTACTATTAAATAACAATTACATTCTGGCCTGCATCATAGGTGCTAAAAACCAAAAAACAATAAAGAGAACAAAATAGGCCACTAGCTTGATAATGATTTGTTAGAATTTTAGTGCCATTATTTACACATTTACTTGCTCTCAATTTTTTCCAAAGTTCCACTTCATCTTTTTTTTTTAATAAAAAATAAAGGGCATTTATTGGTTCATGTAATCAATCCACTTCATCTTTTATAAACAATTTCAAATTTTGTAGTAATAATTTTAGCATCTTATATTTGACAAAAAAAAATTACCTTTGTATTTTTTAAACTAGATATAGAGTATACATTCAAGTATAGTAAGATGGCTCTTAACCACAAGACTATGAAAGCAAACTATTTCTACCTCTTTCTACACATATGACCTCAGGCAGGTAAATAACTTACTCTCTCTACCCATTTTTCCCTTAGTGTCCTTAAATGTAATAACTAAATGCAACAATAAATGTGAAGTGCTTAGAACAGTGCCTGGTACTTAAGAAGCATACTACCAATGTCATCTACATTCATTATGCAATTATTATTATAAGAAATGGCATCCCATCTCAGGCAACTCATTACAAATCCTGATAACATTAAAATTTCAATCTTGCCAATAAGTTTGAACATTAAGAAAGTCGGGCTTGGTGCTGGGGTTGTGGCTCAGTGGTACAGTGCTTGCCTAACAAGTGTGAGGCACTGGGTTCCATCCTCAGTACCACATATAAATAAACAAAATAAAGGCCCATCAACAACTGAAAAAAAATATTTTAAAAAATATTTTTTAAAAGTTTGTTGAGCTTAATGTTATTAAGCAGCCTCAGTGTTTATACTATATTTATTCCATTCACAGTCAAATTTTCTCCAACTCTGAGTCATTAGTTTCTCTCCTGACTCATCAGGAAAGGTAGACAGTCTGGAACATAATGGTAATACCAAAAAAGATTTCTTAATCTACCTGGATTTATAAAGTATACTAGGTGGAACGAGTTCTATGGAACATTCAGTAAATATACTGAATAGTTATGACTTAAATTGTGTTCACGTCCAAGTGTTTTCTATATACTAAATGCTTTTCCCCCTCCCTTTTACATTCGAGTTCAAATTATGGAGTAGTAACCCATGCTGACAGAAAAACAATATATCATTAAGTAATATCAAAGTCCATATTTTTGGACCACTAACCAAAAATAAAATTACATTCTGCTGATGGTCTGATGTTCAAAATTTTGCCAAGCAAACTATAAATTAGATAGTCAGAAAGCAATCTCTAAGCCTATAAATTTGATCTTAATTTCTATTCAATTCCATGCTTTAACTGTTTTCTTCAGATGTTTACATTATTTTATATTTAAATAAAAAGTTAAGAAAAACCTAGTGAAATGTTAAATAATGCAAAGTGTGTTAATTCTTTAAAATTCCTTTCCCCCAATTCATGTGTGCACACACGCACCCACACCAAAAAAACCCCCACACAGAAACACTTAAAATTGTGTTCTATCACTTTCCATGCAATCTTGTTAACTGACACAGAATAATTGTATGTATTTATTTCCGTAATCTTTAATCATTGAAGTTCTAAAATTCTCCATTTTCTCCTCTGGAAATGGGGAAAAAAAGTGTAACTATCATGTGAGATTGCTCTGAGTATTAAGAGAACACATAAAGCACGTTAGCCAACGACTATGCAAAAGTAAGTTTTAATATGTTAACTTTTACACTTCAATTTTTTATACTTCAATGCTACCCCTACCTTTGGAAAGATTGTATTTTCTATGGCAATCATATCCACTAATTCATTCATGCAAACCTACTACTCAATAGCAGTAACTTCACAAGCACTCTGAGAACCAATGTACAATTACTGAACAATATATCATTAAAGTAATATCAACTATCCCTCTTCTTTGAGTTAGGTACCCTGCTCAGGGACTAGGCTATACTACTCTTCATGGTATTTATCATATTTCCTTATTTTGCTTGAAAGAACACCTTGTTAAAAAATGCCTCTGTTCATTTTGGTATCCCTAAATTGTAGTCCAATAGTTCTTAACCTTGACTCACACTAGGATTTCTTTTTTTTTTTTTTCCACACTAGAATTTCATTGGGAGCTTATAAAGTATCAATGCCTGGGATCCATTAAATCATAAGGGAGTTGGAGTGAGTAGCAGAGAGGGTAAAATATCAGCACAGGGGAGATCCAAACATGATATCGATGTGTGGATCTGCAATCTGATGCTTACAATACTGTATTTACGTATGTGAGGACATACCTATAAACAGATATAGAAATATTTGACTCAAGTCAAGACTCTCAACCTCAACAGCTTCTCGCAGCCCTATCATCTCTCGCCTTTAAACAAAATATTTCTAATGAATAATCAATTCCATGCTGCACACCAATGGCTTTTAAACTGTTAACTCACTACTTTTTTCATACAATTGTCTTAGTCTTCTTTCTAGATTAGAGTCTTGCTTCTTGAGAATATACACTACCTTATTCTTATTTCCTCCAGTGCTTAGGACAATGCCTTGAACACAGACATGCAATAAACATTTGCCTAATCTAATAAACATGCACAAAAATTACTGACAGGAAGTATATCACATCCAAATTGTTCAATTTAGGCGAGCTGCTACCAAAAAAACTCTTTTAGTAAATGAAAACCAAAGTTCATCTTATTAAAATTCATCTGGATATTTGGACTTTTATAGTCATCACACTCAGTACCTACCCTATATCCTACTCCCATCAGCCAGAGTGTTTTTGGTTTTTGATGGTACTGGCAGTTTCAGTTTTTAACCTGCTTCCTTGCTAAAACTAATTCCTAGCTGACTTTGTTATCTTTAGGTGCTGTCAAAGTATCTTTACAACAATATGATACTCTAATAAATAAATAAAAACCACATTGTTTTATACAGATGTTGAATGTGTATTTCCTGAAGGAACTTAAGTTTATCACTCACTAAAATAGGCACTCTATATACAAACTACATGCTATTCTAATATAAACTTGATTGGGAAAACTGAAAATGGATCTTACTACACATTAGATATAATTTAAGTGTAATTCTGACTACTGACATATTAGTGATTTTCATCCATCTGTAGTATTTTCAGTACCTGAAGTTTATAGAATGTAATAGGTATAAAATGCAATGTGCCTTTTTAAAACAGGAGTGCTAAATTATATTAAGAACCTCGAGAGTAAGTAGCATTCTCACTGTTGAAAACTACTAGAAAAAATGACATATAATTCTAAAAGATCTAAAGACATGAAAATGATTTACCTTCAAAGGTTTTTGATATGCATCTCACTACTACTAAAACAATAATAACAAACTTTTTTAAAAACTGAAAATACAGGGAGGAGGCACTGAAGCCGTATGTCTGATAATCAGACACTCTGGTAAAATATTACCATGTTTTGTTGGGTTCTACAGCTTGAAACAGACAGAGCCATAGTTACCATTAAAAGAAAGCAGTCCTCAATTCCCTATTCAATAAAAAAAATTCCACACACAAAAAAGGGTACCCAGGGTTGTTTTGTTTTTAAGTAAGATTAAATTTAGGAGTTGCCAACACCCAAACGAAAAACATTCCAGAGTATTAGACTCAATTGTAGTGAGGAGTCATCTACATTCTCAGCACTATGTTCCCTCATTCAAAGCAAAAGTACTAACAAAGGATGTTTCTTAGGATCTCACAAGATACACTCTACTTATTTCCCCTAGTAAACATTGCTCTTGTTTTAAAGAAGGACTTGAAAAATAATTTTAGCACAAGCAGCCAGACAAAAAGTAAAGTTTAACATCTTCCAACATATTTGCCAAAATAAGACCCCTGACAGATGAACAATAAATGAGAGATTGAAAATGACAAATTCTCATATTTGGATCACAGCTACTTTTAAAAATAAAGTTGAAGAATGTAGGTTTTCCAAAGAGTTGTCTTCAATTTCCCCTTAATCTTCATATTTTTAAGAGAAAAAAAAACCTGGAAATTTGATTATCACTCTTATGAATTCCTTTTAAAGTAATTTAATGAATAACAGATATTTTGTGCAAAAAGCAAACCACAGAAGACAGTTTTGCTGGCTGATAAAAATCTCTCTGAAACATTCATACAAAAATACACCCTAGAAAGACATACTCTGATTTCCTGGGTATGGAATCATATTAATACCTAAAAACTGAGGTATACTTGATAATACACCCTAACTCATTGCAAATACTTTTACTTAAACCACAATTAAAGTTAGTAAATTCTTAACATTAACTTAATATTATTTAGTGTGTAGCAAAATTGAGTAAATTAGAAGGCAAAGACTGAAATGGGAAAAAAAAAAAAAAAAAAGTGAAACCAGAAGAGCCAATGAGAAGATGTGCCTACTCTGGGGAAATAAGATAGTTCAATCACTTCCCAAACATGGGTGAGCTACTATTAAAGAAACCCAAACTTGTTCAGGATTGTTTTGTTTCAAGTAGAGGTGTGATTATACACCCAGTAAAAAAGTATTTATCAGACTTCTAATGAGACGCTGCTGCTGCCTGCAGAAATGTCTGGAGATTGGTCAAAAATACCAAAAAAATTAAAAAAAACAAAAACAAAAAACCACACCACCCCTACCACAAATGTATTCCAGACATTTAAGTACAAGAAGAGATCTCTAAGCAAACAGAATTGTGAATTGCTACAGCATTCCTACTGTCCTAAATATGACGGGGGGAGGGGGGGTGTCAAACCCGTGTTGGGGAGCATTGCTTAAAAGGGATTTATATATGATATGATGCATATGTTCATTGGATATACTCATCATCGGCTCATTAAGATAAAGCTATCTTGGATATTGCTAAGGCCACACTTTCTTTACCGGTGCTTGTAAACACTAAGGGAAAGAGGAGATAATCTGATAACTTGAGACGGACACGTGGGAAACTACAGTACGTCATCGTCACCACTAATCAATTTTCCTAACTGCTCAAGCATAAACAGATACGTCTAGGTAAGCAAGTCTCGGTCCAGAAGCTGTCTTTCTACCACTCTAAACAAGTATGTATTCAGGATCTAAGATCTCATCCAGGAAGCTTGGAAAAGCACGTGTCCTACACTGTGGGTTTGGGGAACTTCCCAGGAAGTATTTGCTCAAAGCAAAACTCCATCACCCCCTGCCTGCCCAGCCCGGTCAAAGGATCAGTCCGGGAGAAACCTGGGCCCCAGGACCCAGTGGGAGAGTGGGAGACGAGTGGGAGACGCCAGGAGGTGACGGCCCAAGGAGCAGCCGTGGACCCCGCCCGCTCACCTCTGCCGCGGGGATATTGACCACGCCGGTGGAGCGCCGCTTCTCTCGCAGCTTTCTCTTCTCGATCTGCCCCTTGCCTTTCCTGGCGCTAGGGCCCGAGCTCCTGCCCTTCTCCGGGGCGCTATCCGGCTCCTCCTCGTCTCCTCGGGACGGCGGAGCCCCGGAGGCTGCAGCGACGGGAGGCTCGTCCTCCGGCCGCCGCGGGCCAGGGGCCGCCCGGGCCAGCGCTGTGGAGCCCACAGCGCAGTTCACGCCCCCGGGGCCGGGGGCAGCAGGTGCGGCCGTGCCGCCTGGTAGATTGTTGTTGAGCTCGTTGGCCGCGGCAGTCGCCGCCAAAGTACCCACCGCCCCAGCCAGGGGCTTCCCGGCGGCGTCGCTGCTGCCCCCGCCCGGGGCTGCGGGGCCCGGGGGATTCTGCTTGGCGCGCATCTTCTCGCGCTTCGCCTTCCACTCCTCCAGGAAGTCTGTGGTGCTGCCGCTGAGGCCGCTGCTGGTCCGGTAGCCACCGGTCGCCATATTCCCAGCGGGGCCGGCCGAGTGCTCACCTCAGACGGCCACTCGGGCTCCCAGCTCCCGGTCCCCGCCGCCTCCTCCTTGCCGCAACCGCGAGGATGCAAGGAACAGGACCCCCGGCGCGGACGGCCGCGACTCCCCCCGGCAGCCAGAGGGTCTGAAGAAAAACACAAAAGGGGGCGGGGAGGGGAGGCGTGAGGTCCCGGTCGGACCCGAGGGTTTGCCCTCTGGCCGCGCCCCTCCGAGTACCCCAGAGCGCGCCTGCTCGTCCCCACCGGCGAGCAGACGCCGCGTCCACACCCTGCAAAGTTTCTCCCAAGCACCTACACCGTGGGCCCCGACGATCACCGCCCCTCGAGGGGTGGAGAGAGGGCGTGACCCCACCACACCACCCCCGGCCCGACCGTCCCTTCCCACCCGGGTCCGCGCCTGTAGGGAATGTGGGACCATGGCCAGACCCCGCCACCTGTCGGCCCAACCTAGCGCCCGCTCCTCGCTCTGACCAATGCCGGTCCGAGGTCCTCGCCACCAACAACCCGACTCCCGGGCAAGACGCTGAGCCTCTACCCGGGTAGCGGAGGAGGCAGGGACGAAGCACGAGTGGAGCGCGGGCGGCCCGAGAGCAGCCCCTTACCTTCGAGGAGTTTGTGGGGGACTAGGCGCGGGACGGGGAGTGCGTGCCCCGAGTGAGCCGAAGGTGCGGCGCACCCTCCGGACGCGCGGAAGGAACGCGGCAAACTCGCTGTCCTGCTCTCCCAAGTCCCAGACTGGAAGGGAGGGAAGAAGAAAAGGAGGGAGCAAGGGGCGGGAGGGGAGCCGAGCGGTACCGAAGCGCGGACGGAAAGGGCCGAGGGGAGCACGAGGGGCGCGGCTCCCGGTGAGGAGGAGGCAGTGCCCAGCGACGCCCCGCCCCCGGCGCTCAGGTGCGCGGCGGCGCGTTGGGCCAGCGTCTGCCGCGCTAGCCCCGCGCCAGACCCCCGGCCTGCGGCTTTCCGCCTGTGGCCGGCGGTCGCACCGCACGTTCCAGAGCCGCCGACCGCAGGGCGGCCGGCCTCCCGGCGTTTGCGACTCCGGGGCGGGAACAGCACTCCAACGCGGCTCTCCTCGCTCCTCTTCTCCGCCTCGCTCGTCTCCCACCACTCTTCCTTTTAAGTACATAATCTTATGTGAAGGAAAGTTTCGAATATTGCCAAGGAGGAAGTGCGATCAACTTGTGATGATTCAGGACCTGACTGGCCAGGATGGGAAAATACCCACACATTTCTCTTCGTGGTCGCTGACCCCTTTTCAGATGTATTAGGGTGGTGGACGTGAGAGTAGAATTTGAAGCGAACCCAGAACCTTCCCAAGAAAACGCGTGTCCTGGTGAAAAGGGATCAGCTAAAAAGAAAGGCTAAAACTATCCGTGAACTATTAAGAGTTTACTATTACCTTAGGCTTGCGGAAGTGTCAGACCTCCTTTCGACACTATTATATTGGTGATCCTGACCCTATTTGGAATTTTCCTCTTAACCAGTCTATAGGCCTCCTCTTTACAGAATAGTGAATTCAGCAGCAAAACTCCCTGTCAAAGCACTAAAGCTGCATTGATTTTGATTTGAGATGAACTGGAGCAGTGACAGTCTCTATTTTTCCATCCTTACTTATCCTTACATTTACAAGATATACAAGTTATCGAAGATTTCTGGATCGGGGCTGAGTGGGCTACCATGGGCAGACACCAGAGTGGACTGACTTCACTATATCCAAATAATGTCAAATGTCAGGGCACATTATAGTTATAAGCTACAAATACTAGGTCTCCATTTTGTAAAAACTAGGAAAGACAGCCACACTCTTCCTTCTAACATAAGCCATTTGCCCTACTTAATGTTCCTGTTTGGACCAGGTAGTACATGGTAGGTGGGCAATCAATGTGTGCCTGCTGTGGGAATGAAAAAATGATTCACATGCTCTGTATTTCTCAAAGTCACACAGTTCTGGTCTTTGGTCTGATTGTTGGGGCTCTGGAAAATTCAGCGGAAAATTAAAGGCCTTCCTTGGGAATAGGTAAAATTAAAGGCCTTCCTTGGGAATAGGTTTAAATGGGCTGAGTGCCCATTTGCCTACCAGGTATCTACCTACCTGCACCGCCTGAAATTTATCAATTACAGATTCACTACTTTGTTTTATGAGTTTTAAGATGAGGAGAAGGGGATTTGGGTATTAAATGTATGCACATTAATGAGCTTTCAGAACTTCTCTGAGGATTTTCTCTTGGAGGGGCTGTAGGATACAGTAGAAAGATGATATAGTCAAGTCTTTGTACAAATATATTAAATACCTGAGAGATCTTGAGTATATGTTTAAATTCTCTGAAACTCAGCAGCTTTCTTGACAATAAAACCAGCAATAATGACATATTTTAAGAAGTGATACTGCAAGTAGCATGTGCTTGGTTCAGGAAGGCATTCAACATAGTCTTTCCTTTTAATAAGATATCACAGTTAGAATCCTGGGTTTCTAAGAAGTGTCTGGGGATGGTAAAAAATAAATAAATAAACATGAAGGACTGAATATACGATATTAACCTGAAAACAGTAGACTTTGAATGAACTAGGCTAACACTGATGCCACATAAATTTGTTGCTGCATCTCTTCAACCAGTTCTCTTAGTATTAAATAGACTCTGAGTCAGGAATGTTGGCTACTATTGACTTGTGTGGCTTTGAGCAAGTTGGTTAACTTGTGTGCCTCTGTTTACTTACATATAAAATGGGGATAATAATACTCCCTACATTGTTACAGTGTTGTGAAAGTGCCTAAGGTCCTTAGATAAAAGGTAGTATGTGAGTACCAGAGTAGTTATTGGTCTATAAAGTGCCCTAGGAACTAGAGATTAAAGAGATTATTGAGGTACAAAGCACTGTGTTTTATTATTGTTATCACTTATTATACCTTTTGTCTTTGCCATTCTCAATATTCCCAAAGATATTTCACTGCCAGGCTATTCCCAACATTGCACCAAGATATTTTTAGCTGAGTCGGTCCTACATTGTTTGCATATCATCAATCTTTATGTATAGAGTTCTGATGAAACAATGCTCAAAGTAGTTGGTTTCTCAACTTCTGCATTACTGACATTCCGGGCTGGGTATCTTTGTCCTGGGGTTTGCCCTGTCCATTGTAGGATACTTAGCAGCATCATTAATTTCTACCTACTTGATACCAGTAGCCTCCTCCCCCCACTCCCATTGTACCATTGCCAAATGTTTGGGGTTGGGGCAGGCAATGAGAACCATTGAGTTGACCTAATATAACTAATTTTAGTGACCCATTGCCCTTAATAGTAAAGGAAAATATGATGATGATAACAAAACAAAAAAATTTCTTTTTAAATGTCAGAGTGAAACTTATTATAAATGTTAAATCTTACTTAATGTTTTCCAGACAGTGGATTAGCTATACTATGATGTGAAATAACCTGTTTCTATGTGTTGAAATAACTAATAATATATTGGGAAATAACCACTTTGACTTCAATGCAAATATTTTTGGAGCATATCCTTAAATTAAAATAACACGTTTACATAGTATAAAAAGTTAAATAGTTCTAAAGGATTATAACAAAAAATAGCAATTCCTTCTTACCCAACTACAAAAACCCTTATGCAGAACTTTCAACTCTATTTACTGTTTCTGCTCTTTGTGAAGGTTTTTTAATGTACTTATCTACTAGTGTACGTACTTTTTCCATTTTTAGATGTCCTACTAAAGAAGGGGATTTAGCTGTCTTACACTAACTATACATACACTTTTTTACTCCTATATTCCCACTGTATTTATGTCATAATTCTTATTGAATACATATTAAATGTATATACCATAGTAACAGTACAAATATAGCAGAGCTATGTGGTATACTATGATTACATTTCTGTCATGTCTTTTTTTACAATTGTTTTCCTTAATGAATAACCATTTTCTTTTACTGCAGTTACAACGAATGCACCATTGTTTGTTTGTTTTAATCATTGACATGTTTTTCTATATACTATTCACAAATTTTCACCCACATTGGATAATCTATCAGTTCTGTTTCTCTTTTTCTCAGGGACATCTCTCCTGGAGCCCTCTAACCCCTGCTTTAGTTTGGATTGATTTTAAGGCCTCTTGCTCCATGATCATCCAGGCATGATGCTTTATAACACTTGGAATCATTTTCTGTGCAGACCACTTATTTCCCAAATTCCATATTTTCCTTCTTCTTATTTCTCACCTATTTTAGTGAAGTACATCCTGGGTATATTTTGGAGATAGTATAAATTATACATTTGTGGAAACTGTGCATGATGGAAAATATTTTAAATTAGTCTTCCCACTTGATTAATAGCTTGTTGGGAACAGAACTCTAGGTTGGAAATCATTTCTCCATAATTTTAAAGTCATCAATATATTGTCTTCTATTTTCCAGAGTTGCTGTTGCGAAGACTGATAGAATTCTGATTCCTCTTTCTCCCTGAAAGCTTTTGAGTCTTAATGAGAGTTCCTGAAATATCTTAAAGATACGTTCTGATTTGGTCTTTTCTCATGGTTGTTAGCTTTACAGTGGACCCTTTTAATCCGCCATCTGCCCTCCAGTTGGGAAATTTCCTTATTCTATTTCTTTGATAATTCTTTCCTTTTATTTTCTCCATTCTGTCTTTCTAAAACTCCTGTTAAGTATGTGTTAGACTGTTAGGACTTCCCTAATATATTTTAAATCTTTTCTGTCCTATTTTCAATCTTTTGGGGATGTTGCTCTCTTTTGGCAACATTTTCTCCACTTTATATGCCAGCCTATTAAATTTCTGTTTCTGCCACTATTTTCTAAGATCTGTTTCTTGTTCTTTAAATGTTCCTTTTCCTTCGCATGCTGTTTTTTTTTTTTAATTATTTAGTTGTTGATTGACCTTTATTTATTCATTTGTTTATACGCGGTGCTGAGGATCGAACCCAGTGCCTCCCACATGCGAGGCAAGTGCTCTACCACTGAGCCACAACCTCAGCCCCTCGCATGCTGTTTTTAGGTCACATTTTCAGCATCTTTTTCCTCCCTAAGGAAATACCTTTAACTTTTCTTCTACTGATCCTACACTGTTCCTTGCCTATATTTCCCTTCCTTCCTTTCTTGTTTAATCCTTATCTTTCAAGTCAGAGCTTTGTTCCTCTATCATCTGTTCACTGATACAAGATTCAAGCACTAGAAAGTTGATTGGAAGCCCTTCTGTAACAGGTGGAGCTTGCTGACTGATGGGCGTAGGTTTAAAAAGACCCAGGCATTTTGTGGAGGCATGTGTCATGTCATATGTCAGCATCTGTGCAGCTTCTCTTTTGGCTGGATCAGTGAGCTTTCAGTCCTCCACCAGGATCAGGAGAGACAGCTTTTCTTGCTAATGAGCCCTGCAGAGGGCACTTGAAAACCCAACCATTCTTGTGTCCGTTTTTAACTAATCATTCTTTTTTCTTTCCATCTTTCGCTCCTTTTCAGAACTATATGCCTGTCCTTACAATTTCCAAACATTTCTTCAGGGGTCTGCAAGACAAAAAGGATGACTCTGTCTCCTGTAGGTCGTTAGAACTTGTCTTTATCTGCTGTTATCCATCTTGCATCTTCCAATATTATGTTCTTATATCCCATGGTCTTCATTGTTACTGATCTATCATTTTGCTTTTGTTTTAGTGAAGTGACTTAAGGGAATAAAGGATAAATGTTGAGTTTAATTTGTTATGTGTAGTAGGAAATCCAATTCATCTACTTTGCAGATTTTCAGGTACTGTGAAATGTGCTCTGTAGGTTCAGATCAGTAGAACCTCTACGTCTTATTTCTTTACTCATTGAATTACATCTTAAGCCACTACTGATTATGACTATAAGAAAGAACTTTACAGAATGTTTTATTTTCTGTAGGCTGTTTTTAATATGTGGTCCTATTATTTTATATGAAGCTTCTATTTTTTTTAAAGGGGGAAAATTTCTGACAGCTGTGTTACCTATTGACATATTTCTCTTTTCCAACTGTTTTCATTTTCTTTGACTATGGTAAACTATATGTTATATAGCTAGTGACTTTTCCTCTTACAATTGCTTACAGGTAATCTAATGCCAGAATTTTGACCTAACCGAGGAAGATCTGGGTTCTATGGTACCTGAAGCTTACACAATTTCTAGACCTTCTTTACAAAAGAATAGGAATTTAGAATATATTATAAATTAGAATTTATATTATAATCTATTTATAATAAATATTTAGGATGAAAAATATTTTTAATTACAAGTTTAAACAAATTGACAAATACCATGAATATTATAAAATCCTGACCTGTTCATTAATTTACTCCCTCTGATATATTTATATAATACTGTTTTATGTGAACTTTATTGTTGATTTTGTTATTATATATTGGTACATAAAGCATGTGACTTCACATCCAAATGTATTCACAGTTTGTAATACAAGTAAATATATGTTTATTCATATTTTAGTAAGTTTTTTCATCACAGTGACCAAAAGATCCATCTAGAACAATTTTATAAAAGGAAAAGTTTATTTGGTGCTCATAGTTTCAGAGGTCTTAGTCCATAGATGGTCAACTCCATTACTTTGGGCCCAAAGTAAGGCAGAATATCACCACAGAAGAGTGTGGCAGAGGAAGGCATCTCAAGACATGACAATAAAGAAGCAGAAAGAGCTTTCCTCTCACCAGGGACAAAATATAAACACCAAAGGCATGCTCCCAATGATCCACCCCTTTCACCTACACCCCATCTGCCTACAGTGACCACCCAGTTAATCCCTGTTAGTGGATTAATGCACTGATTAGGTTAATGCTCTCAAAATCCAAACATCTTACCTCTTATCTTCCTTGCATTGTCTCATACATGAGCTTTGGGGGGACTCCTTATACCTAAGGCATAACAATACATCATAGACACAAGAACTCTGATAAATTCTGTTTCATACTATTCTC
>PVHX01006686.1:0-35705 GCA_004024805.1 Geosciurus inauris | reverse complement strand
CTGCACCACCGCACCCTGCTAGCATTCATATTTTATACCTTTTTTGATCTACTATATTCCTGATAAGAGAAAAGTTCAGTTTTGACTAGATGTCAGTGAAAACAAAAGTCTCTACTTATTTTGCACGTCTGATAATTGGAAGGATTTCCTCATTCCTATCATCAACCCACTTCCCAGTCACTCTTATTTACCAAGGAGCTGCTGACTGGCTGTCTTCCTTTCCACTCCTGTTTATGTCTAGTTCTTATTGATAACATTTAAAAATATCATTCATCTCCTGGAATCTCAGATATTTGACCTCCTCACTCCCAGCAACCTTTTTCCTCTTCACCCCTCTTCATCCATGACTAGTCTTTTGACTTCATCATCACCTCCAATATCTCAGCTCTGACCATTCTATTTTTCTTTTTTAATATTTTTATTACTTGTTGATGGATCTTTATTTTTATGTGGTGCTGAGGATTGAACCCAGTGCCTCACACATGCTAGGCAAGTGCTCTACCACTGAGCCACAACCCCAGCCCTGTTTTTCAACCACTACTTCCCACCTCTTCCACATACCTACTCGAGTACCCCTACTCCGTCCATTTATTGTTCTACAGGTCTTACCATTTTTCATTGCCTATTTTTTCATGTCCTAACTTCCTTATTCAGTTTCAATTCTGAAGTTTATCATTATCAGCCTCCTCTCTGTGTGTACCTGCTCAGTGAAATAAGATTAAGTTTAAAATAGTGTGACACACTTCCTCACCCCATTTTAAATGCAAGACAGTTGACTGGGTAGTCCACAGTGTCTGGCAATTCCACAATCCTAGTAGGCCTCCTCACCTGTGCTCTAAAATGACTAGTCTCAGTTGATGAACTTGTTTTCATACTTCACTGACTAAAGTAGGACCACTCAGAATACAGCTCCTCATCTTTCCAAGACAACTCTTCTCATCTCCCTCAACCTGGCTCTGCCTTCTTACTTTTAAGATGAATATCTTTGCCTGTGTCTCTCCTTTCAAGGGCTTTGATCCTACGATTGGAACCATCTCTCATGTACAATCAGTTTCTTCTCTATTAAATCATTTCCTTCAGCACAGAAATGAGATCTAGTAGTTATCTCTATTGGTTTTCTATTTACTCTTACAAAACATTTCCACAAGTCATCTTTAAACAAGATGACTTTTCTATCTCAAAGTTTTATGGAATAGAAGTCCTACGCCAGACTCAATGGGTTAACATCAAGAGGCCAGTGGGACTGCATTTCCTTCTAGAAGTTAAAGTACTTATGGAAAATCTTTTAGATGTTTTTTTTTCTTTCCCACCTTTAGAGACCACACACATTCCTTGGCTGGTGGTCCTCTTCATTCATCTTCAAAGCAAGCATTGGTGCATCTCTGTGCACCATATTCACATCACCCTATGAGTCTCTCTTTTGCCTCCCTCTTTCACTTTTAAGGATCTTTGGGGCCACCTGGATATTCCCAGATAATCTCACTATTTTGAGGTCAGCTCATTATCAATTTCAATTTCCCTTTGCCATGTAACTAAATGTATTCACAAATTCCATGGATTAGTGCCTGAAAGTGTTTGGGGGATCATTATCTGTCTACCACACCATCTTAAATAAACTTCCTTTGATTCCAGAATCCAGTCTGGTCAGTGTTCTATTTCTCAGTTCATGTTCACTCTCAAAATTCTTGGAAGAATTATCTTTAGTCACTATTGCTGCTTCTACTTTTACCATTTTTTCTTTAATCATTTCCAAATGGTCTTTGGTCCTCTTCACCACTCCAAGTATTATTCACTATGCTTGTCAAAATTATCAGTAAATTTTATGTTGACAAACCTAGGGCTTATATATTTTTTTAAAATTCCTACATAGCTTATTTTTTTGCATTATTTGGCACAAATAATGTCTCCCTCATTCTTTAAATCTTCCTTCTTATAATTTTGTTTTAATACACTAGAAAAGTTTTCTTTCCCCTCCAACCTTACTTCTCAGTCTCCTTTACCCATTCCTCTGCTGCTTAACCTGTAAAAACTAAGGTCTTCCCAGGACACAGTTATTGGCCTTTTTTTTTCCCTCTCAGGCAATATTCTCTCCCTAGATGATTCCATGGGATTCCATCGTTTTAGAAATCACTGCCAAAACTTATGTCTCAAAGTAACCTTTCTTCTCTGAATTCCAGAGTCTCATATCCCATTTGACCATTTGACATCTCCATGTGAATGTCTAAAAATCCTCTTAAAATTAATATAGCTAAACAAAACTTTCTATCCACTTCCCCATCTGGCCCAACCCATTCCTCTCTAATTTCTCCCCTATCTTGATAAAAGGTCTCACCACCCATCCAGTTTTTCGAGCAAAATCCTAAAAGCCTTCCATGATTCCTTTTTCTCCCTTACCCCATAATCCAGTCCATCATCCTATCAGCAGCAATTTCAAAATATATTCATTCCTCACAACAATCAGAATGATCTTTTCAAAATATACTCAGACCCGGGACCACTTTGGGATTCGTTTCCCTGCATCCATCTCTAAAGCACTCCATGGCTGCAGCTGTGGTTTGAACAGTCCTGGGTGTGGCTCATGCCAGCAGCACCTTTTATTGTCCATGTGGTTCTTGTTCTACAGTTGTACAGAATGCAAGAGTTGAGGGGTCCTGGAAGCTTCTACTGAGATTTCAAAGGGAAGCAAAAAAGGTCAAGAGAAGTTTGCTCCTGAGTTGGAGCCCCGCACAGAGAGCACCTAATGCCTTGTGGCGCTGTGGGAATAGAGCTACAGGGAGGGCCCCAGAAGGTAGAATGACATATGTGTGCCATGCCAGTTTTGTAAAGCTTCCAACATCAGTGTGCAGCCTGAGAGAGCAACCAGATGGGTGGCAACCAGCAGAGCCACAGGGTCAGGAGACTGCCCAAGGCTTTGATGTTCCACCTCTCACAGTATTGCACCCAGGGTAATGGATCTGGACCTCTAGGATTCTATGTCTGTCCTGCTGGGGTTTGATCTTCTTTTGGGCTGAGTTGCCTTTCTATTACCTATTTCTCCCTTTTGGAATAGAAATGTTTATCCTATTCCTAATCCACCATTGTCTTGGAAGTACGTAACTTGGTTTTTTTGTTTGTTTTTATTTTTATTTACAAGGGTTAACGGTTGTAAGAGTTTGCCTTGAGTTTCAGATGACACTTTGAACTTGGATTTTTGAGTGACTGGAACAGTTAAAACTTGGACTGTTGAGGATAAAATTTTAATGCATTTTGCATTGTGAGATGAATGTGAACTTTAGGGGCAAGGCACAGAATGCTAAGGTTTGGATTTGTTCTCCCAAAAGTCATACATTGGAAGCTTGGTACCCAGTATGAATGTGTAAGATGATGGGGCCTTTAAGATATGGGAGGTGTTTAAGACATTGGGAGCATGATTATGGGATTGTAGCCTCTCTGGCTTCCTATTTGGTGATGTGATTTCTCTCTCTTGCTCACGCTCCTGCCATCTGCCATGAGGTCCTTACCACAGCCAAACTGATGTCAATGCTATGCCCTTGAATCTCCAGTACTGTGAGCAAACTAAACCTCTTTTCTTTATAAAGTCATCCCACCTAAGGTATTTCATTAAAGTAATGAAAAATTAACTAATACAGATCCTTGATGGTCTAATTTCCACCTTTACCATTGATTTTGATTCATATGACCTCTTCTCTTTCTCATTAAGTTCAGCCTTTAAACTGTTCTCTGCTTAACTATTATTCCTCCCAGATGCTTTCCCTGATCAATATAAAAATGTCAAATTCTCCATCCCAAACCTCAATAACTGTTGTAGTGCCTTGTTTTATAGTGTTTACAACACTTACAATTATTGGAAATTAGCCATAGGTGGTCTTTTTTGTTTTTATTTTTGCTCTGCAGTGCAGGGGATCAATCCTAGGGCCTTGTGCACGCGAGGTAAGCAGTCTACCATTGAACTACATACATTCTCAGCCCTTCCATATGTGTTTATTGACAATCTCTCTCACCCTAAAATGTAAACATACTGAAACAGATGTCTTGCATATTGTCTTCACAGTTGTATCCCCGACACCAGTAATTTCCCATAAATATTAGGTATTCAACCAGCCAACCAATAAATGTTAGTTTTTCAACTAGTCTGAATTCTTTGGATAGATTTGGAAAGATCTACAAATCAAGTGAGAAAAAAAAGTTTATTTTTTCATGTTGATTTTTTCTTATTTAAAATTTATTAGTTTTCCCATGTAGATATATGAAAACAACACAGTGAATCCCACCACCATGTACATCCATAAAAATGAGACTCTAACTAGAATAAGATATATTCCATGCTTGTATAATTGTATCAAAATGGATTCTGCTGTCGTATGTAACTAAAAATAACCAATAAAAAAGAAAAATAAGCCAGGAACAGGCACAGTGGTGCCTGTAATCCCAGCACTTTGGAAGGCTGAAACAGGAGAATTGCGAGTTCAAAGCCAACCTCAGCAACAGCGAGGCGCTAAGCAACTCAGTGAGACCCTGTCTCTAAATAAAACACAAAATAGGACTGGGGATGTGGCTTAGTGATCAAGCACCCCTGAGTTCAATCCCTAGTACCAAAAAACAGAAAGAAAGAGAAGAAAAGAAAAAAAATAAAAATAAAATTTATCTGAATACAAAGAAAATTACTTATGTCAAATTATGACTTAAAGAACTACTAATACGGTTAAGTAGCATACAACTTTCATATTATGTTATCTGTCTATTGGTAGGAGTTTAATATATGCTGCCATTATAATAATGGGCTTCTGCCTCTGCTTATATCAAACCTAGTTTAAGTTGGTAAATATGAAAGTTAGTAAATATTAAAGAACAGAAAGTACTACAAAGGCAGGTAAGGTGTGGTCAAGAACAGGAATTTAAATTATACTCCTTCATGCTCAGTATAATGACATAACATTAGACAAATTACTTAAATTTTCTGTCATAATATTTACCTCACAGTACTATTTGGGATATTAAATAAGATTTGTGCTCTGATTTTGCTTTTCACATAACCACTGAACATACTGAGACACAAAAGCCACAGCATTCTTTTATATAAAAAGACAGATGTCAGTGCAAATTTTATTTCAATGAAGCTGAAATAGTATCTTCCATCTTGTAATTAGATGGCTGAAAGAAGAAAATAAGAATTCCTTAAGATAGCAGAATGAGGGGAAATGTTTTAAGGCATCAAAGCACAAAAAAACTGAATAATTTGACTAACACTAAAAAAGTCACTTATGATAAACAGTGAAAAGATGAGCCACAGGGACACATGGATGTAAATGTGCATTATAACTAATGGTAATACTGAAAAAGTGGAAAGACTAACCAGTAGTTAAGTGGATCTGTAAGTTTTCTAATATAATGGACCATTTTATAACACCTAAAAAGCATCTTTAAAAAATAGTTTTAAATGGGCATCAAAAGTATGATACTATTTATATAAATTTCTAAAATGTACAATCAACATTTACTGTTGACAGATACATTTGTAATAAAAATATAAGTACATCAAATTCAGTTTATTAGATACTTCTTAGGACAAAATGAAGAGAAAAAAGTAAAAAGCTGAAATATTGTGTTTTTATAATGTTTTATTTAAAAAGAAAGTTATCTAATATAAATGTTAAATCTGAGTGGGAGTATTTGAGCTATTTGTATATTATCTTCTGTACTTTTGGATGTTAGAAATATACCAGAATTTAAGTAATGTTTAAAGTAAAATACCTAGATTTATATAAATATTTTTATAAGAACAGATTGATTTTAAAAGTCTGCAACTTTAACAAAATTGGACTTGTCCCAACTTGTCATGGGGTAACCTTAAAACCTCCCTATTTTTTTGACATGCAAAACCCCCACATAATTGGAATGAACTTATTGAAGCCATGTACCCTGGAAATATTTGAAATGTTTTGTGGCTTGGAGCAAAAGAAAACTGAAGCCAGGCCAATTTCAAAAAGTACTGTCCCCTTTAGAACACTGATCTTTCTTCTAATCTCATTGATCTTTCTTCTAGTTTCTGGAAACAGATCTCAACTGGCTCCTAAACCTCTTTACTTTCACAGGCAAACAGCTGGGCAAAACTGATGGTGCCTCTCATTTTAACCAGCTCTTCATTATCACTCTTTATTGTACATCAATTCCATTGCCATTGAAGAACTATTTCAATTTTTCCGAGCCCCTTTGGGAAACTTGACAAACCTCTGTCATTTTCAAAATGGTGAAAAAACATCTTTGTCAAAGAAAACTTCATATAGACAGTGTATCTACACAACCGAGCGCTGAAGAAGCTCAGAAACACACCTGGTCTGGCTGCTTTGCTGAAGACTGCTCCACACACTGCTGTGACTCACTGCTCTTTCTATCAACAGGGATTGGGCTGCGCCAGCAAGTCTAAAAGGAGTCTGTCTGCTGTTGTGAAAGTCATCAGCTTTATCAGAGCTGGATCCTAAGCTTAGTGTCCTCAATAAATTTTGTTTAAAAAGAAGATCAGAATAGAAAGCTTTTCTCTAGTACCCATTGTCCTCTGACTTTCTCAAGGAACAAATCTTAAAAGTTTGTGGTTGAGGGCTGGGGTTGTGGCTCAGTGGTAGAGCGCCTGCCTTGCATGTGTGCGGCACTGGGTTCGATCCTCAGCACCACATACAAAATACATAAATAAGTAAAATAAAGGTTTGGAAAAAAATAAAAAAAAAAAAGTTTGTGGTTGAACTTCAGAGGTAGGTTGGTGTGGGGCAGACCTGCTCAGAACAATTTAGGAGATCATTAATGGTTTTGTTACATTGTAGATATTTTTTTATTATGAGACTAAGATAAATGCTTTGATTCAAGATTCTACAAAGAGCATTATGGATGCTGCTAAAAGAAACTACACCAACTCTTATAATCACAATTTCAAGAAGTAGAGGTAGAATGTGGTTGAGGAAGGACTTTGTGTGGTCTGAAGCACATTGAAAACCTTGCTGGCTTCTCTATAAGCAGAAATCTTCAATACCTAAGAAGCACCACTGAATTCTTTTGAATGTTACTTCTGTTTAGATGAATTTAAAATTAAACATGAATTCATCACCCTTTTTGGCCTACAAAAATGCTTCAGAGATATATACCTCACCAAAGATGATTCTGTTAATGTACAATAATGATAATGTAACGTGAAGTCAATTTCATCTTGCTGTATTGACCTATAATCAGTCAATGTTTCTTGTTTCGTACGATTAGGGAAAAAAAAGAAGAAGAAATCAATTGCATGTTATAGACAACATAACCCAACTTCTTCAAATCAAAAGTAAGGTCTTCCACTGCCATTTTACCACTGAGAAAAATTAAAAGTTGACTTTATCTTACCAGTGAACTTGGATTTAATTCAAATGGCTAAATATAATATTTTGCATAATAATTATAGCAAAAGTTTGTTGCTTACTACAAACTGAGCACTATGCTAACCATTTATGCAGTGTCTAGTATAACCCTGTAAACAGTCCCATGAAAGGAGCATTAATATTACTTTCCTTCTACCTATCAGAAAAAGGAGGTACAAGATACCTCAGAAAACTTGGAATGGATCCACCATTTGACCCAGCTATCCCACTCCTCAGTTTATACCCAAATGACTTAAAATCAGCATACTACAGTGATGCAGCCACATCAATGTTTGTAACAGCTCAATTCACAATAGCTGAACTATGGAACCAACCTAGATGCCCTTCAACAAAGTAATGGATAAAGAAAATGTGGTACATATACACAATAGACTATTACTCAGCCTTAAAGAAGAATGAAATTATGGCATTTGCTGGTATATAGATGGAACTAGAGAATATCATGGTAAGTGAAATAAGCCAATCCCAAAAAAACAAAAGCTGAATGTTTTCTCTGATGAATAGATGCTGATCCATAGTGGGGCCGGGGTTGGGGGGAGGAGGAGGGTGAAGGGAAGAATAAAGGAACTTTGTGTTGTGGGAAGTCAGGGGAGAGTGGGGTGTGGGGATGGGAAGGACAGTAGAAAGAGACAAACATTATTACCCTATATATATGTATGATTACTCTAGTAGAGTGACTCTGAACCATGTATAGCGAGAGGAATGAGAAATTATGCTCCATTTGTGTACTATATGTCAAAATGCATTCTACTATAAAATAATCAATTAAAAAGAAAAAGGAGGCACAGATTAAATAACTTGTCCAGTGTTACTTGTCCAACTAGTATATAATGCCAAGTATTTCAGTACACGTCTATCTGATTCTGGAGCCCATTCATAGTGTATATACCAAAGGAGTTAATTTTCAATGCAATAAAATACCCTGAGTTCAAGTAGTTTAATTTTTGTGCATTTTCTATGAAGCTTTGTTCAGATTTTATCAACATTTTAGGGCTTCATAATCATTAAAAGACTAAGAATTGCCAGGCATGGTGGTGCACACCTGTAATCCCAGCACTTTGGGAGGCTGAGACAGGAGAATCGTGAGTTCAAAGCCAGCCTCAGCAATGGAGAGGCGTTAAGCAACTCAGTGAGATCCTGTCTCTAAATAAAATACAAAATAGGGCTGGGAATGTGGCTCAGTGGTCGAGTACCCCTGAGTTCAATCGCTGATACCAAAAAAAAAAAAAAAGACTAAGAATCACTGAACTAAACCAACTACATGATTTGGGCTGCTTGAGTTTTGTCTGGTCTCTCTTTACATCAGCATGTGGCATCCAGCAGGTGCTCTATAAATAAATATTTTGTCAAGTGGCATGCAATCAGGATGACTCCTGAGCTTGCCTCAGAAGAAGCTCACTGTCCCCCAGGCCTTTGCTAGGGACATGGTGACAGTTTGGGTTGAGGAAGTATTTCTTGATTTATGTACATAGAGAGTGTCTAATCCTCAGTCTTGCAAAATTGATTGGAATGCTGATTTTATCACATATTAATGTCTTAGGGGCACAGTCACATTAAAAAAGCCCATTTTCCTGATGTGTAAGACCCAGATAATTCATTGATTTATAATGAAAAAAAATATGGGGTCAGAAATCCAAGATTGTCAAAGTCATCATTGTCAGCATTGTTTTCCAAGAAGGCAGACCTACACAGGAATGAAAGCATAACTGGCAGTTTACTTGGTAAGTATGGAAAATGAATAAGGGAGGGTTAATTAGAGGAATTCAGTGTTTACTGGTCTCAGCTAAGAGAGCCCAACACATGTCTCCACAAATAAGGAAAGTCCTGCCAAAGTGAACAGAACAGAATGGTTCTTCCCAGGACCTTTGCTGTGGGATACTGTCTGCTAAGGAGGCTAACTAACTCTGCTACTGATGAACACATTCTTTCTTTGTATATACTCATGATTTTAGTCGTGGTTATGTTTTATTGGTTAGATCTCTTTCAAGTGAATTTACATATCTGCAAAATCAATTTTTTTAACATTGAAAATTTAATTTTCCCAGGGTAATTTAATTATTGGCCATTCTACTATAACTTCAGAGTACCAGTGACTACTGTTTTCAAAGGCCACTCAGAAGAGTTCTTTGTCTTGTAATAGAAATGGCTTCTAATTTTAAAGTTAATATATAAACTACATGAAGAAAATGATCACAATCCTTCACTCAAGGTTTATTTGGGAGCCTGATGTGATAACCCACATTTGAAATCCCAGTGACTCAGAGGCTGAGGCAGGAGGATCCCAAGTTTGAGGCAAGCCTCTGCAATAGAGTGAGAGCCTGTCTCAAAATAAAAAGTAAAAAGGACTAGGGGTATGGATCAGTGGTAAAGTGTCCCTGGGTTCATCTCCCCCAGATCCCCCCAACACAAAGGTACATTTTGAGTATGTCCCTATTTATGTAAGGATGTGTGTATATTAATTTTTTTTACATAATTTTTTTTTGGGTACTGGGAATTGAACTCAAGGGTGTAAGGTAAAAAAACAGCCCTTTTGTAATTAATTTTCACATCCCCTCTCTAAAAGCCCAAGACAGTTCGTGCCCCAGGGGTTCCTCTCCCGAATCTTCCACCTGGGAAACAAAGCCTAACCGCTCAGGTTAGCACATCAAAAGAAGACCGCTACTGCTTATCTGCCCCCAATTTTAAAGTGACCAATCCATAGCTCGCCACGCGGTTTGTAGTGGGCTCTATAAAATCCCTCCCACGTGTCCTCTCTCTCTCTTTCCTCTTTCCTTCACCCCGGGCGCCCACTCCCCTGAATAAAGGATTTCCTGGCTGCACAGAGGTGTCTGTGTCTGGCTGACCGCTACCCCAACAAAGGGTACTCAACCACTGAGCCACATCCCCACCCCTATTTTGTATTTTATTTAGAGACAGGGTCCCACTGAGTTGCTTAGCACCTTGCTATTTTGCCGAGGCTGGTTTTAAACTTGTTATCCTCTTGCCTCAGCCTCCTGAGCTGCTGGAATTACAGGTGTGTGCCACTGTGCCTGGCTTTTTGTTCATAATTTTTTATACAAAGAATAGAATACTACCGTATCTTGCTTTCTTTGTCTAAAATAATAGACTTTGGACCTCTTTCCATATTGATTCATTCACTTGACAAGTTTTTATTCAGTCCTACCATGTGGCAGGCACTCAAATGTGGTAAGGATATAGCAGTAGACAAAACACATAAACATCTGCCTTCATGGAGTTTATACTCTAGGGAAGTATTAACAGTATTGACAGTGTTAATGCACGTAAAAACTTTTTATTATTTGTTGTCCAATTAAACCACCTTTTTTGGCTTCCAAATTACTTTTTTTAAAAAAATATTTTAATATTTATTTTTTAGTTGTAGGTGGACAGAACATTTTTATTTTATTTTTATGTGGTGCTGAGGATAAAACCCAGTGCCTCATGCGTGCTAGGCAAGCACGCTACCACTGCGCCACAACCCCAGCCCCCAAATTACTTTTTAAAATTTCCTGTGTTTTATTCTAGTACTTTACACTTAATTTTTAATACTCGATTCATCTGGAATTCATTCTGTGTAAGGTATGAGCATGGCTTCATTTTTTTTCCAATTGGTTACCTCGTTTTCTGAATACCATTTATAGAATAATAATTCTTTTTGTCTGTGATTTTGAACTTCTATTTTCATATGCCAAATTCCAATAAGCATTTGGTTCTAATTTGGATTTTCTGTTCAATTCCATTGATTTGACTGTTCATTCATTCAACAAATACATATCATTTGTGTCAGGCTATATTCTGCACATGTGCACACGTGTACCACTTTTAACAATGTTTGAACTTATATTTTACTGAGAGAAATGCATCTCATTTTAATTTTGTTTTTTGTGGGGTTTTTTTTTTGTTTTTGTTTTTACTTTCCTTACTTGTTTCTTATTTGAACCTTAGTATCAATTTACATTGTTCCAAAATAAATCATTCTGGTATTTCTATGGGATTGCACTAAATTCATAGGATTGATTTAGTGAGAATTGAAATCTGTCATACTAAAATTTCCAGAGCAAGACTTCCATATATCATTTGATACCTCTTTTTTTGTATCTCTTACTTGTGTTTCAGCTTTCTTCATACAAATCTTTCCTATTTCCTACATACTTTATTTTTTCAAAGCTTTTTCCTTCTGTTTATATAAAAGCCTTTAGTTTTCATATATTAATTTTGAATTCTTGTATTTTCAGCAAGCTATCATTTGATTCTTTTAAGTTATCCAGGTAAATAATCACTTACCATTAGCAATCAGTGACAATTGTGCTTTAGTTTTCTCAGTGTTTATTTGTATTTATTTCTGTTAACTAATTGTGCTGGCTGAATAGTAGTGGTGACAAGGAAGGTCCTTTACCTACTCTTGACATTGCTGGGAATGGAACTTCCATATAAACTGCTTTGTCATAGCTAGAAGCTGAAGTCTAAATTGACAGGTTTTAATCATCACAATCTGAGGGCCTACCAGGAACCAAACTCCTTGAAAGTAAGGACGATTATACATAAGTTTTTTCTGGTAATGGGTATTTATCATAAGGATGTCTGGAAACTAAGGGGGATGAGAAACCTTGACAGTATGGCTGCTAATTACTCTTCATGTTCTTTTTTTGCTAACCCTAACATCTTCCTAACATTTTTACACAATAAGGGCTTGTCTGAAATTTATCTCCTCAAGAATTATAGGTTAGCTGGATGCAGTGGCGCAACCCTGTAATCCCAGCACTTAGGGAGGCTGAGACAAGAGAATCGCCAGTTCAAAGCCAGCCTCAGCAACAGCGAGGTGCTAAGCAACTCATTGAGACCCTGTCTCTACATAAAACACAAAATAGGGCTGGGGATGTCGCTCAGTGGTCGAGTGCCCCTGAGTTCAATCTCTAGTACCAAAAAAAAAAAAAAAAAAAACAAACAGAATTATAGGCTATATTCAGTAGCAACATTTTCCAAAAGGAAACCTAATGGATAAAAATTTCACTTTGTTGCTCTGAAATTGTGCTTAGTTTACTGGATATACTGGTAAATAATTTGGCAATAAGAATATGAAGAAGTTAAGAGCCAAGTTCCCTAGTAGTACACAAATTCATCAATCCTTAATTAGCCAAAATTTGGTCTTAGCTTAGAGATTATTTCTTTTTTTTCTTAAACATAAAAATCTGGCCCCTACTTGTCTAATCTATCAATACTCAAGATTTCTTGTCTAAAAAATTTGCTTTGATAAGTGCAAAGGCTTTCATTTTTATCCTCTACAATGCCTTAAGTAAAACAGATGTTTAAAAAGATCTGTTGAATGAATGTTAGGTAATTAGTGCACCCTGTGTGGTTTTATATTTGTGATGTGTTGCAATGTCTGTCAAACAAATGAAATGCTTTAGTCTGACATATGCATCAGCTTTTAAAAAGGTGATAAATGCAGATAGTTTCAAAATGTCATATTCCTACAAAAATATTGTGTTTATGGATTCCCAACAATTGGATTTATACTGAAATACTATCAACCACTAAGGATAAACTGTATTTTATCCTTTGATATTTTAATTTTTCTTTTCCCTTTAAAACACCCCCAAGGCACTGTAACCCTCTAAATGTGTTATTTATTTAGAGTACATATGTTGAGGTAAGGATATTTCTAATACCCAAATTGCTGAATTTCAGATGTTTTAGTCTCTGATATTTTTTCTTTCAAATTTCAGTGGTGGGAACAAAGAAATGAATACATGTGATATTACATATTCTATGGGTGAAAGGACAAAACCAAAAAAAAATTTAATAGTTTGGAAAAATGATTCCTTCAAAATAACTCCATAGGTTTAATCCTCTAAACTTTTAGCTATTCATTTGATATGAGCCATTGGTAAAAAAAAAAAAACAAAAAACAAAAAAAAAAAACACCTTAATCCTAGAGATGGGAATAATACATAACTAATCTTCAAATAAATTGGAAGACACTTAATAAATGATGTTAAATGAATAAATAAACTGAATAAAGATTTCCTTTTGGAATACTAGCTTATCTACCTAAGGGGTGGAGCTCAGAATTAGTAGTTTTAATTAATGTAATATAATCAGGAAGAAATGGGGCTGGGGCTATAGCTCAGTGGCAGAGCCCTTGCCTTGCATGTGTAAGGCACTGGATTCGATCCTTAGCACCACATAAAAATAAACTCATAAGATAGACATGCTGTCCATCTACAACTACAAAAAAATTTTAAAAATAATTAGGAAGAAATGTTTCATAATACTTCTCCAACATTTTTATTTGAAATAATAAAATGTTCAAATTCATCTTCTGAGTCACTTTCAATGTTTCATAATTTCAACAAAATCAATAAATAAGATGATCCAAGGAAACAAAGTTTTCTGTACTATACAATATTTTGATGATGGCTGGTCATCAATATTCACTTAAGTGAGATACTAAACTTATCCAATAGAGGAATCTCAGGATCAGAGAAAGTTGGAAGAAACACTAGATAGCCCCTAACACAGGACTCACAAATTGGTGGCTACCAGGTTCTCAGATAGATATTTCTTCACTAGCATATTAGCTTTCTTATCTGATTTTGTTTTGTCTTTTAAATATAATTTTGCATCATTTACAAAGGTAAAGCACTTGTCAGTTCTATAGGTTCCTAAGCTCTATGTTATCTCCTTTGTTTTTCACCCAGCTGCCTCAAATACTTTTTCTATACGTGCTTGGTCCCCACAATTATTTGAGAGATGAACTCTAGTCCAATAATTAGGTCCTGCATGGTAAAGTAGATACGATGTTAATGTGAACAGTCTACTTAGGACAGTGGTAATAGTAAAATGTGTATTCCTAAACCCTTAGACTGACTCCCCTAGTAGATAAGTTCAGTGACTCACTTAAGTGAATGTTAAGGACTTCTAAGATGCATCCGAGGCTGGTTTCTCACATCCTTATACTGGCAATGGCCGGTGTTCTGGGCTCTTTCCGGTTGCTAGGGGAGCTTTATACTTAGGGTTTGTCTGTCTGGTGCTGAAGATTTATTGAAAGAATAAGAAAAGTGAGGAAGGAAGCAAGCCATGGCAGCAACTAAAAGGCCAGATTTAAAACTATGACTATAGTAAATTACAATGCAGATTCAATAATTGCCTTCTCATAGCTTATTGGCTCCTGTTAACTCACTCTATTTTTCCTTACTAATTCATACTCCCTAGCATATATTGTATTAAAAATCCAGAAGAGGGGCTGGGATTGTAGCTCAGCGGTGGAGCGCTTGCCTTGCATGCGTGAGGCCCCGGGTTCGATCCTCAGCACCACATACAGAGAAATAAAAAAAAGACATTGTGTCCATCAACAACTAAAAAAATATTTTAAAAAAACCAAAAACATAAAAATCCAGAAGAAAGAAGATCTTGATTCAATTGTTACAATATAGTACTATGGTCCTCAATAGGTTCTTATATCAAATTCTAGACTGGTCTGTGGATCAGAGTTATCAAGTATTTTGACCACAATGCATAGTAATAAATATATTTTACATGTGATCTTATGCCTACAAGCATGTAATTTTAAAGATAATACTTAACAAAACTATGTTTTACCTTCTGATATATTCTATTCTTAATCCTATCCTAGTCCATTCTACTCTCTACATTTAAAAACTTTATAGTTGTGATGTATGTGCTGAGTTGATTTTGTAACTTTGTGAGTTGGAAAACAGTGCTAAGATCATTACTTCTCAAACTTTAATGTGCACACAAATCACCTAGAGATCTTGTTAAAAACACAGTCTGACTGGGTGTGATGGTACATGCCTATAATCCTAGTGAGTCTGAGTTAGGAGGATCATAAATTCAAGGCCAGCCTCAGCAACTTAGTGAGACCTAATCTCAAAATAAAATTAAAAACAAATGCCAAGTGTGGGGCTGGAAATGTAGCTCAGAGATAGAACACCCTGGATCCAATCACCATTACTGAAAACAAAAATAAAAAACCAGAGTCTGGGCTGGGGTGTAGTTCAGTGATAAAGCATGTGCTTAGCATGCACAAGGTTCTAGGTTTGATCCCTAACACCATACACACAAAAACACACACAGATTCTGGTTCAATAGTTTTGAGACAATTTTGTTTCTAATAGATTTGCAGGAGATGCTGATGCTTGACCACACTTTGAGATGTAAATCTATACATATTAGTCTTTGGTTCTTATGGCTCATTCCCTGGTTTAATCAGCCAAGGCAAAGTATAAAGCATTGAAATCTATGCACAAGGATCTTTGACCACTTTGAGAAAAGTCTGTGGCCATGTTGGGCATTTAAAACAGCATGGATTTTTACCTAGTACAGCAACATTTAGTTCAGGTCTTGAACACTCTAGTATCCATTCAATGAATATTTATTTATTAAAAACTTGCTGTGCCAAGCCCAGTTCCAGGGTAGTAGAGTCCTATGTATTTTACATTTTTATGGGGTGAGCAATTAAATCTATAATTTCAGATTATGGTAAGTACAATGAAGAGAAATGAAGCAGAGTGAAGTCAGAGATAATGGCGGTGTGGGGCACTGGATGTTTTTAGATGTGTTTAGGCAAAACCTCATTGGATCAGTGACAGTTGACAGATACCCAAATGAAGAGAGACAGACATTGGGAAGATCTGGAGGCAGGACAATCCAGGAAGAGAGAACAACACAGGCACTGATCCTGAAGTGACAAAGAAAGGTTTGACTAGAGAGGAGTGTAAAAGATCAGGTCAGGGGCTGGGGTTCTGGCGCAGTGGTAGCGTGCTCGCCCAGCGCGCGTGAGGCACTGAGTTAGATCCTCAGCACCACATAAAAATAAAATAAAGATATTCTGTTCACCTACAACTAAAAAATAAATATTTAAAAAAAAAAGATCAGGTCAGTTAGGTAAGTAGCCCTGATTGATTATACAGGAACTTAGAGGCTGAGATAAATTTGGAGTTTACTCTAAAGGCAATGGGAAATACTGGGGAGTTTTCAGCACAGCAACAAAATGAAATTTTAGTTTCAAATGATGACTCTCGTGGGTATGTGATGGATACAAAAGGAGAAGCACAGAAGTATAGGGACTGGTTAGGGCACTATAGGAGTAGTACATATTGCCTCATGGTGTCTGCTGATAGGATTGTGATCATATTTTTTTTTGAATGGGATAAATCAAAGTATTTCACACTGCTAAAATACTACAACATGGAAGATTTAGAGATACTCATTTATAGTATGATTTTTTGTTAATAATTAACACCTAACAATACAAGTTTCCAAATTCAATAGAAGATGAGTCAGTGTAAAACTGCCTCATCCTTCTGTAAATCAAGATGCCTAAGTGAGCTCTTAGCCTGCAGTGTCAGCCTGAGCTCTGTCCCCAATGTCCAGAATCATGAGTAGAAAATTTCATCTGCCTACTCAATAATCAAGTGCTCCATGCTCTGTGGTCAACTCAAGCAGAGGATTGAAATGTGGGTTTTGTTTTAATTAATAAAGTAATGTAAAATGGTTAAAAACACCATCCCAGGGCTGTGGGTATAGCTCATTGGTAGAGTAGGGTTTATTTCTCAGCACCAAACAAACACCACCATTCCTCTCATATCTCACAGGTGATGGTCCAAATCTGATCTTCCTTTTAAAAAACTGCTGATCTTATTTCCCATATTTTATTAAATCTAAGGTATCATTATGTGGAGGTTGTACCATTACATATTCAGCACAGTGAAAGAATAAGACACTGCCAATTAGGTAGGCAGATCATCAAATGGATGGATCTCAAATTCAGATATGTTAAAATGTGAAAAAGGTCCTTCTTAAAATTGATGAAATATGTATTATTACTATCATCTGGTCAGAAACCTAAAAGCAGTCAGAAACCTAAAGGTCATCATCAGGCTATCCTCTCTCAACTTTCAGGTATATCAATAACAAATCTTTGGAATTTCTACTTCCCGAATCTCATAGATTCCTGCCTTATCTTCCAGTTTGGAAAACTCTTATCTGTTCTAGCCAGGATAACTCCATTAACCACTAAGTTACTCTCCAATTAAAAACAGAATGATGTTTCAAAATATAAATTGGATGATACACTACTAGAATATTTTTATCTAATTTGCTTCAGTGTAAAGTCCAAATCTCCTTTTCATAACTTAAATATATTTCAAAATCTTGTCTTTACCTGCTTTTTAGGTAAATCTGGGTACATACAAACAGACTAGCATGGAAAAATTTATTTTCTCCTTCCATAGTGGATTGAAAATACCTACCTCATCTGCCTTGAAAATACCTACTTATCCTTAAACAGTTCAAATATTGCCCTCGGTAAACCTTCCTTGATGCTCTCTATGCCCACTCTCCAAGGATCTAAGTGTTTCTTTCTCTATACTTTACTTTTAACTTATTTTATGATTGTTACATTTATGCATGACCTTGACCCTCAAGGTCAATGGACATACTGTATACATTGTCATTTTCTCAAAATGTAGTATTGGACCTGGCACACAAACAGGCCCTGAGCAAATGTTTGCTAAATGAATAAGTAAATGATATGAATGTGAAAAAGAACCACCCTTAATAAATAACATGAGACCTAAAAGTTATGAACTATATATCACTTTATCTCGGAAGAGCAAGTCAGGGCCAAAGAAAAGGCTTGGTCCCTCTCTTTGTCTCAGCCCCCAGTATAAAGTCCACTGGTGTGGTGTGGGGCCCCACAGCATGAAAGAACTCTGCTCAGGGACCCTTTCTGGCTTCAGCATTCCCTGAATCCAGGTTTGTGAGACTAAGCAACCTAGTGACCTCAGAACTTCAGGTGATTTTTTGTCAGCCAAATTTGTAGATTGATAATCAATTGATTCATATGGCTGTTACTTCAGAAATTATTTTGTAAACTCTCAACCAGCATTTTAAAGAAAATCACAATTGATAACTTACAAAGTTAGTCAATAGTACAGTGAAAGAGAAATAGCCCCTGTCAGATTTTTCTATATCACTCTTTTATGGGCAGATGGTCAGAAAATTCCAAAGAAAGCTTAATTGTTCAGTATGTAAATTATTCTTTGAGTTCTTCTAAGGCCAAGGTGATTTTTTCCCCCATTTTACAATTCTCTATACTCTAGAATCTCATAGAATACCAATACCTTCTTGGGCATTTAATACATGCTGATTGAAAACTGCTAAAGGAGGAGTTTCCTTTGAAAAATTTCCCAACTGTATTTTTGCCTTGAGCCTATTTCTTTCAAACCTGGGTAAATAACAGGGAAAAACATAGCCATTCTCAAACTCCCTAAAATCATGACTGACTTCCCTATGGCTCTATGCTATTACAGTGTAAATATCACAGTAAATGCACCAAGTGATGTTCAAAAGCTTGCAGATCCGAAAGCAATAGGCCCATGTTAGAGTGAAGATGGGGGTGCTGGAGTTGTAGCTCAGTGGTAGAGCGCTTGCCTAGGATGAAGATGGGGCCCAAATTTCTTTTTCTTGTGTCATAATACTTTTGTGTGTCTATAAAGTTGTGAAAGACTTGAACAATGAGAGAAAATAGCACGGCCATTTAAGAAATCAAAGGAGAGATAAGACAAGACAAGCATGTTCCACCAAACTATCAAAAAGTTGCCATTTTGTCATTAAAAAATGGTTTAATATCAGCAAATTCATAAGGTTCAACTTAACAGCAAAAAGGAAGCCGAAATGGATTAAAAGTATTTCAAAAGTAAAAGATATGTTCATGCCACATTAGTCTTCTAAAGGACTCCACAAAAATGAAAGTAGCCCTTTAGTATCAGTATTAACCAGAGACCATATGGCTTACTCGTTGATATATGAATTGTTTTTATTGTTGTTATTTTTAAAGAGCCTTAAAACTTTTTTTTTTTTTTTGGCATTAGGAATTGAACCCAGAAGCACTTAACCACTGATCTACATCCCCAGCCTTTTTTTATATTTTATTTAGAGATAGAGTCTCCCTGAGTTGCTTAGGCTCTTGCTAAATTGCTGAGGCTGGCTTTGAACTAACAATCCTCCTGCCTCAGCCTCCTAAGCTTCTGCGCTTATAAATGTGCACCACCACACAAAGCTTAACACTTTTTTAATACACAAAAATTGTATACATATATATTTATCCTGTACATTATGTTGTTTTGAAATATGTGTACATTATGGAATGGTTAAACCAAGCCAATGAACATATATGTATTATCTCACATGCTTATATTTTTGTGATGAAAACACTTTAAATCTACTTTCTTAGCAATTTTCAAAGTTACATTATTATTATAGCTGGGCTCAGTAGCACATGCTTATAATCCCAGCAACTCGGTAAGCTGAGGCAGGAGAATCATAGATTTAAGGCTGGTCTCAGAAATTTTGCAAGCAATTTGGTAAGACTCTATCTCAAAATAATAAAATAAAGCCAGGGGTGGTGGCGCAAGCCTGTAATCTCAGCATTTACAGAGGCTGAGACAGGAGAATCGCGAGTTCAAAGCCAGCCTCAGCAACGGTGAGGCGCTAAGCAACTCAGTGAGACCCTGTCTCTACATAAAACACAAAATAGGGCTGGGGATGTGGCTCAGTGGTTGACTGCCTCTGAGTTCAATCTCCAATACCAAAAACCAAACAAACAAAAAATAATAATAATAAAATAAAATAAAAAGGGTTAGGGATATAGCTCAGGGGTAAAATGCCCGAGTTCAATACCCAGTGCCAAAACCAAAACAACATTATTGTCTTTCAACAGATCTCTTGAAGTTATTTCTTCTATCAAACTGAAATTTATTATCCTTTGACCAATATTTTCCCAAATCCTCCTCCCCCAGTCCCTGGAAATCACCATTCTACTCTCCACTTCTGTGAGTTCAATTTTTTTAGATTTCACATGTAAGTGAGCTTTCTCATGATGGTTTATTTTACTTTATGTAATGTACTCCAGGTTCACCCATGCTGTCACAAAAGATAGGTTTTCTTCTTTTTTAAAAGGCTGTATCATGTTCCACTGTATCTTACATTTTATTTACCCATTCATTTATTAATGGGCACTTAAGTTGGTTCCATATCTTGGCTATTATAAAAAATTGTGTAATGAATATAGAAATACAGATATTTTTGACATACTGATGTCATTTCCTTTGAATATATCCACCCAGTAGTAGAACTGCTACATCATATAGTGGTTCTTTAAGATCTGAATTTTAAAGTTTGACTTTCTTGCATTGAATCTTGTCCATTCTACTCATTCTGTGATCTTGGTCTAGTTACTTACTTTCTTCTGACTTAGTTTCTTCACCTGCATAAGGGGAAAATGATAATACTTCATTTGGTTTGTGTAGGGTAAATGGGATGAAACTATAAAGAGCTTAGAACTGTGCTTGTCATATACCAAGCTTCTTCGAGATGGATATTATTCCCACTAGACCTTTTCAGTCAAAAGAGAAAACCATGACATTAGCAGTCATGATGTGGGGGAAAATAAGAATCTGGAGTTCCTAATTATTTTTATAGATTTGCAGGGGAAATCAGACTTAGGGGTTAAACACGTCTGGGGACTGGGGTTATAGCTCAGTGGTATAGTGGTATAAACCCAGTGCCTAGAATAGGTTTGATCCTCAGCACACATAAAAAACAAACAGATAAATAAAAGGTATCATGTTTATTTGTAACTAAAAAAAATATTAAAAAAAAAACACATCTGGGTTTGTATTTGGAAGCATTTCTTTACCTTTCCTAAGCATCATCTTTTTTATCTGTAAAATGGGCAAAAAATAAAAGCCTGTACCTAATTCATGTTTGTTGTGAAAAGAAAAGGAAATTATTTTTTAAAATCCTCAACCAAAATCTCATGCAGTGCTTAGTAAGTGGTAGCTATTATTATTAATAATTAACTATGTTGACCTGTATGCTAGAGATATTTCTTCTTACAGTTTCCTAAAATTATCCAATTGTTTAAAAAAGGTTTAAAATGTTGTTGATTTCACAAACCTGTCCTTAAATATTCAATAATGCATAGTTAATTCTTTAAAAAACTAATTAAAATTTTAAAAAATATATAAATTCTGGTGAGACTCCATTTATATAATTCAAATATATGAAGAATTTAGTTATTTGTATATGAAGACTATATAGAAACATTAAAAATATTACTTAACATACAAACCACAATTTCTAGTTATAAATTTCTGACAAAAATATAAAAACTTGAAACAAAATACTTTTTGGTCTTCTGGTAAACAAAGGCATGTTTTGATGATCGCTTCAATCAAGGGAGGCAACACAGGATTGCTAGATGCCTAATAAAGGGAATGCAATGTGTCTGAGAGGTGGCACATGAATCATTTCCTTATATTTCTTTTTTTTTTTTGTACTAGAGATTGAACTCAGGGGCACTCAACCACTGAGCCACATCCTCAGCCCTATTTTGTGTTTTATGTAGAGACAGGGTCTCCCTGAGTTGCTTAGCGTCTCACCGTTGCTGAGGCTGGCTTTGAACTCGGGATTCTCCTTTCTTAGCTTCCCTAAGTGCTGGGATTACAGGCTTATGCCACCGTGCCTGGCTCCATTTCCTTATATTTCTATTTAGCTTTGACACAGTTGTGCTGATTGATAGTCTTCAACTCTAAAGAGACAATCTTTGAACTAGAATGTTCTTACATATTACGAGATTTAAATGATCAGAATGAAAGACCAAGGATATTTGCTAAAAATCTACTTGGAAACTTGGTGAGAGAAGTAGAACACGAATAAGAAAAGATTGACTCAGATTGAGTTTTCAAATAATTGTGAGAGGTGTTTGTCTAGAAGGACACTCCCAAGGACCTATATTTTCAAAAAGAAAAACAATGAATTCAAAGATGATATCATTGCTATACATTTGATTAATGAAAAGGCCAATATTAATGGTTAAAGGAAAAGTGCTTTTATATAACTTGAAAATGTAGAAATTGATATACAACCTCTAACACTTCATTGGCCAGGAATGTGTTTTCCCCTGAGGCTCAAGAGCTTTAAAGCCACATGAAATATTTCATTGTCTTGTGATTCATAATGCTGGCATATCATACATCACACTCAATTACAGAACAGTGCCTGTTTCTACACATCATCCTCCCACAGAGAAACTGAGGAATATGAAGGCAAGTGACATTGTCAGAAGCAAAATCTTTGCTTCTTTTTTTTTTTAAATATTTATTTATTTTTTTAGTTGTAGGTGGACAGAATATCTTTTTATTTTTTTATGTGGTGCTGAGGATCGAACCCAGTGCCTCACGCATGCTAGGCGAGCACGCTACCACTGCGCCACAATCCCAGCCCCAATCTTTGCTTCTTTATCAAATACTTTTGTTCACTTATTGTTTATCTGTACCTGACTTTGAAGTTTTACTCCAATATTATTGGGTACTCATATGCTTTTTGATTTTTATTAATCTGCAACAGTTTAGCTTTGGTTTGCATTAGACAGATGGTGCCCAGAGGTTCCTTCTGAAAGCATTTGTTTTGATTGCAAAAGGAATAAGTCAGTACGGTACAGTGATTAAAGTTCATTATTTGGTTTTAGACAAAACTTTTTCAAATCCAAGACCTGGCTTATTTATTTTAAGTCTCTAAGCGACTATTTCCTGATTTGCAAAATAGGCATCATAATAATAATACTGGCTGCATTTGGTTGTTGAGAATATAAGTTGCATGTAAGCCAGTCAACAGTGTCTGGCATATGACAAAAGCTAAAAAGATCATTCTTTCTGAGCTTTGTATTAGATACTATTTGGAGAATTATAGGAATTATAGGATGACATTTACTTATTAAGATGAGCACTAATCTCTTCTGTATTTGATCTTAATTACACAGTTTGCTGTACCTTCATTATTATTTTCTTCAGTAGGGTAGATACTATGATCTCAAATAATGGGATAAAAAGACTAGATAGAAATGAGATTTCCAATTCTGGGAAGATAGAGTAAACATACTTTTCCCTACTTATACTACTAAGTAAACTCAAAACTCTGGCTATTATCTATAAGACAAACTCTGAAAAGTGGAGAGAAGGAGGACCAACTGGGGATCTTGGTACTCAAGGAATGACACAGTAGTAATTTTTTGTTTGTTTTCTTTTTATTTTATATATCTTGAATTGCTTGCAAGATAAGTGCATGACCTCAAAATTCCAATAGACACAGACCAAGAAGTAATGGCCCCTAAAAAACTGCTTTCTTTAACCAAAGGACCAGGAAAGGGGAAACCCAGAAAGGCAGAAACTTTGAGACAATAATCAGGGACAGAGAAGAACATTGTAAAGGGGGAAAAAAAGTTAATTCACTGAGAAGACTTTACAATCCCAAATATTTGTGCACCAATAAACACATTTGCAATATATGTGAAGAAGAAAACAGAACTGAATAGAGATATAGGCAAATCCACAATCATATCTATGGAGAATTCAATACCTTTCTCTCAATAGAGGATAGAGCAACTACATAGGAAATCAGCAAAGATATAGAACTCAACAGCATTATCAGCAAACAACACTCTATACCTGACAACAATAAAATACTCATTTCAGGTGCCCATGGTATTTCATATACCAAGATAGATTATACCAAGATATACGGTATCTAGGCCTTAAAACAAACCCCAATAAATTGAAAATAATTACAATTATATGGAGTATGTTCTCTGACCACAGTGGGTTCAATAATAGAAAGATAACAGGAAAATCTCAAAACACCTGGATATTAGACAATATTTTTCTAACTAAACAATGGGTCAGTGAGGAAATCTCAAGAAAAACAAAAAAATTTCATTGAACTAAATGACAATGAAGACAAAACATATAAAAATTTATAGGATACAGCTAAAGCAGTGTTGAGAAGAAATTTGAGCACTAAATGTACGCATTATAAAAGATAAAAATGTCTAAAATTTTCTACCTGAAGAACCCAAAAAAAGAGCCAAAAGAAGACCAAAGCAAACAGGAGTAAGGAAATAATAAAGAGAAAAAGCAGAAATCAACAAAATTGGAAGCAGAAAAACAATAGTAAAATCAAAAGCTAAAATACCAAAAAAAAAAAAAAAAATCTATGAAACAGCACTGTTTTCATAAAAAGATCACTCAATCCTTTAGCTGGAATAAAAAAGAAGGCATAAATGATAAACTTGTTAAAATATTAATTACTATCATGAATGAAACAAGGATATCATATAGACCTTGTAGACATCAAAAAACCCAAAGAATTAAGAACTATACATACATCAATTCAATAACTTAGATGAAACAAAAGATTTCCTTGAACAACTTACCTAATATGAGAGATGATTTGAATAAACTATAACTGTTAAGGAAATTAAATTTGTAATTTTAAAACTCCACCCATGGAAATATCTAGGCCTAGATGTTTGCACTGAAGAATATTTTGTTGACAGCCTTTTTGAGGAAGCTCAGAAGGTTGGAGCCAAATGTTTGCCCCCTCTGAACAGAAAACAGAGGTACATATAGCATAAAATTATGGAAAAATAGATTCACAATCAACAATGATTTTAGAAGTTATTCTAATGTAAGTCAGCAGTTTCTGAACTATACCAAAAAGGGGGGATTATCTTCACAATTATAGGGAATTTTTGATAAAAAAAAGAGGTGGATGTTAAAGTACCACAAAAAGCAAAAACAATGCATTTATAGTTTTACTTTTTTTCTTTCAGGGCTGGGGATTGAACCCAGAGCCTCATATGTGCTGGGCAGGTACTCTACCACTAAGCTACATTCCCAGCCCAGTTTTCCTTTTTTTTTTTTTTTAAGCATTTTTTTTTAATTATAAGGAAATGTCATACAGGTAAATAACAACAAATATATAGAAAAAGTTAAAGCAAAATAATACTAAAAGCTTCTGGATAGCTGACTGTATGGAGCTTCCTAGAGGGTGGCATGCTCACAGAGGGCATGGAAGCATTGCACCTTTTCCCCATATGTTAACCTGTGTATCTCTTCCTTCATCTGTATCCTTTGTCGTTGGTAAATGAGTAATGAGTTTCAGTAAGCATGGGGATGTGTCAGCAGACAGGAGAATGAAAAGAGGAGTGTGTAGCCAAAACTGTGGAGATTTTGGTAGACATGACATAGATATTAAAGATGATTGACTGATGTACCTCAAATAAATTCATGAAGTAAATAAGTAGTGATCAGAAAAAGAAAAGGATGGCTGGGGCAGTGAGGTCCTGGGTTCCATCCAGAGCACTGCAAAAAAAAAAAAAAAAAAAAGAGAGAAAAGACAAAAAAATTACCAACTCATCTATTTCCTATCCATTCCAATAACCAACAAAGAAATTGCAAGAAGAATTAGGGTTCTGTAAAATGCAATAGTGCAAGATTATCAACTTACTGAAGCTTTGGGTGCTTCTATTAGTAGTATAAGTATTAAATGAAGAAGAAGTAAACGTTTGTACTGATGCTCATTCGGAATCCTTCAAGTAAAACATTTGACTTCACTCTCTTTAGGGATTAGCACTTTTGGAAATCAGGTTGGGTTTATGAAGCCAACAGAAAGAGATCACATAGACCCACTTTTGGAGATAGCAGAGACTGCAAAAAGAGCATTTCAAGAAAAATGCAAATTAGCCTGAGAAAGAAGTTTTAAGTCTCACTTGATCTTTATGAAATTGTCAAAAACACCATTTCCATAAAAATAGAATGGAAAAAAAATAGACACTTGAATTGTATGAAAAATGTATCAGTCACAGATTTGGAAAATAAAGTTCTGCTCCATACTGAAGAAAAAACCCAAAGTGGTGGTTATTATCACGGTTAGTCTTCGATTGTCATTGCCAAGAAAACTCTTAGAGTTCTCTGTGCTTCCTGGTGCCATGTTCTGAGCTGCCTTCCTCAAGCACACTCTTCCATCTTGATGTTCTGTCTTACCTTGGGCCCAGAGCAATGGAGATGGCCATCTATGGACTGAGACCATGAGCCCCATATAAACTTACAATCCTGAAAGAAATAAAAAAAGAAAGAAAGAAATCTATTGGAATCTAAGACTCAATTAATGAAGCCTTGAATCAAGAAAGGATGAGTCTGAAGTCCAAAGCGAAACAGATACAGGAACTTCTATTAAGGCTCATATTTAGGCCAGGAGAGTCCACAGAGTGTGTTGCACATCCCTCTTTTCATCTTCTTATTACCAAAGAATATTATGAAGGATAGAAGTGAAGCAAGTGATGTTGATTTCAGCACAACTAAAATAAGTTCTACTTTGCTTTTATGCTCTATTATGCTATATGCTACATTTCATAAAAATAGTTAATTAAATCTTTTCAGATCTTTGGTACATACCAAAGAATGTTCTGATGGCATTTCCACAGCAGCAAACCCAATATTTTGTAAGAAATTAATAATTTCCTGGCAAAGAAAACTGATTTTGCCCTATTTTTTTTAACTGAATTGTGGTTTAGAATATTTGTTCCTATAATATTTTTATTTCATAGAAATGACTTTTTGTGAGATGGTCCTGGCATCTTCTAGATCAAAAAATACATGCTGTGAAAAATCATTAATGAACACAACAAACCCAAAGCAACAATAGTATTTTAGGCGCCACTTGCCTCCTCTTGACATGATTGTTGTTGACTCAAAAGAAGCATTGTCCAGGTATGTCTACATCTGGTGTTACTTTTTAAAGACTTTTTTATGTTGTTGATGGGCATTACTATTTGTTTGTTGGTTTATTTATATGTGCTGTTGAGAATTGAACGCAGTGCCTCACACATGCCAGGCAATTGCTCTACCACTGAGCCATAACCCCAGCCCCTGGTGTTATCTTCAATGAGAATTTGAATGTTTATTGAACATTAGTGCTTGAATGAATATGTATAAAGGTAGTAATACAATGACTGGTTAAGAATGTATTATAGTATCCATAGGTATTTTTTTCACTTGTTAAAATGTAGTTTGTCTTTTTAAAAACTGAAATATTTAGGCATAAATATCATAAAATACTTACTAGAATTCTCCACTGAAAAAGTATAAAACACTGGTAAAGGAAACCAAAGAAGTGCATAAAAGGAGAGTAAAACCAGGGTTAGGAATTATAAGACAACACAGTAATTATGTCTATTTTCCCTGACTGGATATTCAAAGTGAATGTAATTGCCACCAACCCTAGGAAGATTTCTATAGATACAGACAAGGTTATTCTAAAATTTATATGGAAGGGCAAAGGAAGTAGACTAGTTAAAACTAATTTGAAAAAGAAGAATGTAATAGGAAGGAATGTGAAAGAAAGCCTTTTTCAAAACTATTGCTGGAGCAATTAGACATTCATTTGTAAATTAACTCAAAATGGAATATGGACATAAATGTAAATTGTAGAACTTTTTAAAAAATTGAAAGTTGTGATCTAGAAATAGACAAAGAGATCTTACACTTGACAACAAAAACATGATACATAAAAGGAAAACTAATAAAGGGCTGGGGTGTATCAGTGACAGAGCGTTTGCTTAGCATGCTTGAAACCCTGGCTTCATTCCCTACCCAGCATTGCAAAAATAAAAAAAAAACTCTAGAAAAAATAAAACAAACTGAAAAGAAAATTGATCAAGGAGATTCTGTCAAAATAAAAACTGTATGCTATGTGAAAGATCCTTTAAAGAGATGAAAAGACAAGGACTGAAGTTTAGAATATATAAAGAATTCTCCCTGAGCAAAGTGACACACACGTGTAATCCCAGCAACTCAGGAGACTGAGGCAGAAGGATGGGAATCCTGCAATTTAGCAGGATTCTGTCTCAAAATAAAAAATAAAATGGCCTGGGGAGGTAGCTTAGTAGTAGAGTGTTCCTGGGTTCAATCCTCAGTACTGTAAAAACAAAAACAAAAACATCAAACAAATAAAAATTTCTTGAAACTCGACAGTTAAAAAAATTATAAAGTGAGAAAAAGACATTTCACTGAAGACAATGTACAGATTTCAAATAGGCATGTGAAAAATGGAGTGAAAACACCACATTCTGGTGAGGATGGGGAGAAACTAGATTAATTCAATATTGCTGATGGAAATATAAAATGGTATACCTGCTCTGCAAAAGAATTTGGCAGTTTCTTTAAAAACTAAACATGCAATTACAGAACAACACAATTGCACTCCTGGGTATTTATCTCAGAGAAATGAAAACTTATATTCACATAAAAATCTGTACATAAATGTTTACAATAAGCAGCCTTATTTGTAAAAGCCCTGAACTGGAAAAAATCCAGATGTCCTTCAATGGGTAAATGGTTAAAAATCTGTGGTACACTTGTACCATGGAATATTCCCCACCAATATTAAGGAACTCTTGGTATATGCAATAGCCTGGGTCACTCTCCTAAGAATTATGTTGAGAAAAAAAAAAAAATCTCAAAAGATTACATATGATTCCATTTATATAACATTCTTGAAATGACAAAGGATAAAAATGTAATAAATTAGTAGTTCTCAGGACTGGGGAAGTGAAGCGTGTATAGCCATAAAAGCAAAACATATTGATCTTCGTGGCATTGCAGTTGTTCTGTATCTTGACTGTATCCTGGTTGTGATATTGTACTATAATTCTACAAAATTTTTACCATTGGGGGAAACTGGGTGAATGGTATATTGGATTTCTCTGCGTTGAAGTACATGAAAAACTACAAATTTTCTCAAAATAAAAAAATTAATTAAGAAAAAGGCCAGAAGATGTGAGTTCTGTTCTTATATCTAGGAAATTTACAGAAAGACATTAGTCAATGTCATTTGCTATTCATCTGTAAAATGGAGGAAATAACAGATGTACTGTATCCTAGAATTGGGTACCTTAAGTTGGAAAACACTTACGAACTTAGTGCTACATATTTGGAACCAAAGACTTCTGGAACAGAGGGTTATTAGTAATTTTCTATTCCATTGGGCTCCATATTATTTTTTCTGGACCATAGGAACCACAAGTTAAGACACTGGAAGAATGGTAGAATGAAAGCAGGACAGAAGTGGCCTCTCATACCTTCTCAACATCCAACTCCATTTTCCTTCTCCCTCAGTCATGCTTTCATCTGTTTTCCATAGTCAGATTCTGAGGGGTTTTGTAGGAGAAAAATGGCTTTTACTTAAGGGATTTTCGAAACAACTCTTGTAGTCCCAATCTTCCATTTTGTTGACCAAGTGACTAAGAATCAAAAAGGTTTAGTGATCTACTTAAGCACTGAGGTAGTTGATGACAACAAAACAAAAGCTATTGACTCTCAGTCCAGTGGGCTGTTTTCCCCCCCAATGAATCATAGTGTCTTGTATTTTGATTTCTCAACATTATTGTCAACCATCAAATAGCTTCTTAAGCAGCTAGTGTTTTGCCAAAGGAATACTATTTATTGTTGTATAAAGGCATACTTTTATACAGTCTTCCTGAAGCATATGGGTAGGATATGTAGACATGTTGATAATGTTGGTATGCGATACTGTTCATAGGTGGGTAAAATTTGTATTCAACATGCATGATGGTTTAGAGTGTATACTGGAAAAAGCTTGTTGGTGCCACCTGGTGGTATGAATGATAGCTACTAATACCAGGAATTCAGAAAACGTTTAAAATCCCTCCTTTGCTATTTCAATTTATATACTAAATGTCATTGCCAACTCCCTCAGCCACCTTATTTCTACAATGTTTTAGGTGAAAAGTACTTTTCAGAATATAAAGTAAGAGACTGATTTTTGGCTTAGCTATAAGTTTATCTCTGCAAACTAAAGTTTTTCTTCTTGATAGAACAAATAACAAAAATTATATGCAAACCCAAGTTGCTTGTTAATCACAACTAATTTTTAAATCATAATAGTAAACTCTTACTTAGTAGTGATCCATAGGATTCCTATAAAATTAATAGTAATGTTTAGTAGGTGCTTAAAAGTACTAACACATTCTTTAAAAAATTCTGTGACCTACATTTTTTACTAAATCATGTATTACCCTGTGTTAAAAAAAATCTTATAGCCACATTAAAGACTAATAGCATAAGGACTGCAATTGGAATTAAGTGCACAATTTAATCATGACAAGGTTTAACTGTTTGAAATTTCTATGAGTATACATTTCTTTCAATGAAAAGTTATATTGAACAGATATAATACTTGTCCTAACAATTATTTGAGCATACCAAACCCATCACCACAACTACTGAATGCTTAAAACACTTAATTACATCTATAGTCTCACCATGTAACAATTTTCTTTCTCTTATGAGGGGTCATAAAAGGAGTGAATCATAAAATAATTTGTTGCTCAAGGTGTTATTAACTATAGAAATTGCTAGTCTTCTAAGCTGGCCTACTTATCAAAGCTATTTTCAGAACAATTATGACTAAATATTCAAGTACACAAGAGATATCTGATAGACAAGGAAAAGGGCTATTGTTAATACGTCTGTAGGGAAACTGAGTAAATCCAAGAATAACAGGGTACAAGGATGGCCATGGAAAGGAATGAGAACAGTGAAAGCAAGGGAAAAAAAGGTTTTAAAGGGTTTGGAAGAAGTGAGGTCACCATTGCAAAAGGAAAAAAGATCTGAGAATGATTGATAGGGCTGAAAAAGTTTAAGAAGAGAAATTTGGAATATCAGTTTAAGTGCCCATTAAAATTTAACTTACTACAAATTGTGGTTTTGGTTGTTCCATATTTATTTTAATAACTGAATTTTTTAAAGAGTTGACTAGAGGTATATTTTCAAATTGCCAATTCAAAAAAGATTTATTAAGAAAACATCATGCAAATGTAGCTGATTTCCCAGGGCTAGAATCAGAGATGAAATTTTGGGTAGCAATCATCAATCATGTCAGGAAATATTAAGTCCTTCATGTAAGTCACTAACAAATTGAAGACTATTTTGTCTTTAAAGAAAAATATGAACATTGAAATGCCCTCACAATTCTTTAGGTTAACAGTTCAAATTGAATGCTGAAGACATGGGAGATCTTGAAACAAAAGTATATGGGGACATTTATGTTGATTTCTGGAAGTAACATGAAGTAGAATGGGCATTGAATCAGGTGGTGTTGTTTATGTCCTATGATCACGAATTTGGTTTCTTCCTCTGTAAATCAATAATCATACTGCCTCATATGGTTGTGAAAATTAAATCATAAATCTGGGCACAGTGTAATTATGCATGTAATCCCAGTGACTCAGGGGGCTGAGGCAGGAGGATCACAATTTGAGGTAAGCCTCAGCAACTTTGTGAAGCCCTCATCAACTTAGTGAGACTCTGTCTCAAAATAAAAAATAAAAAAGGCTGGGGATGTGACTTAGTGGTAAAGTACCCTTGGGTTCAAGCCCCAGGATGAGAGAGAGAGACAGAGATAGAGATAGAGATAGATAGAAAGAGAGAGAGAGAGAATTAAATCACATATTGTGAATAAGTGCCACATAGTAGGTGGTCAAAAAATGTTTTTTAAAATTTTTTTCTTGCTGACTCAACATACCAGACAATACTTAGTAAAACAACCAGAAAACCCTCCAGAATTCTTTCCCACAGTCTTTTGGTTTCATAGACCTTCATTGGCAAAACATGTTGTTTTTAACAAGTTTCACATAAAAGTTTTAATACCAAAGAATCTATTATTATATATAATTATAACAAGTAGATTTTGAGCCTCTAGATACATATTTTTAAATCTTCTAATAATTACAAGATAACAAAACTCACTTGTTTCATTTTAACTTGTAGTTGCAAATTTCTTAGTTTGGGAGTTTTTAAAGAATAAGGGAAAAATAAGTATGTAAGCTACATAAATAACACTTCTATTTTTAGGATCAGTAACAACTAAATGTGAAATGTTGGTAGTTTCTAAGGAGATATTTTTGAACCAAGATTGAGAAAATATTCTTGCTGCTATTGACATTTGCAAAGATGTATAAATGATTACAGATGATAATTTTAAACAATTTTACTCCCGATTTAGTACCACTGATAGTGTTGTTCCTGTCCAAACTCCAGAAACATAAACATGTTATAACTGGCAAAATACTAAGATGTATGTAGTGTGTATATAATGGACCCTCAACAACTATCTAAAAAACACTCTCACAGTAGTAAATTGTGCAGATAGATAGTCATTCAATGGCTTACTGACAAAGTTAGAAGGAAGAAAGAGACAGGCATATTGGTAGGGGGCAAGCTCAGCCCTTTTAAAAAAATCTGGCAATATTTAACGTAAAAATCTAATGTAATTTAAAAATCATTTAAAATGTTGAGTACTGGTTATATGTAAGAAATACTACTTAATTGTGCCTATTGAGTATGCAGCTTTGCCATTTGAAATCTTGCATATTTCCCTTATTAAACCACTCAAGGGATTTTTGTCCTTATTTTTTCCAAGTAGAACCTTTACAAAATTAAGCCCACCAACACTGTTTTTTTTTTAATATATTTTTTCCAGTTGTAGATGGACACAATACCTTTATTTTATTTGTTTATTTGTATGTGATGCTGAGGATTGAACCCAGTGCCTCACACATGCTAGGCAAGTGCTTTACCACGGAGCCACGCCGCCATCCTCAACATTGTTTTGATTTCTGTGAGTTTATATTACTTTCCCTTGATATACATCTAACACTATTCAACTTAAGTATTCAATTGAACACTATTCAAGTTAAATATTCAATCATTCACTCAATTTCGAGCATTTCTCACAATGTAGGGTAGTTTGGATTTGCCTGTATCCCTGATGAGTATATTCTAGCCAAGACTGCAGGAAAAATACTTCAGAAGTGCATTTCTTTCTTGGTAGTCATCTACGCTCACCTTCAGCATAGTTACTGTCCTTCTTTTATATTCCTCTCTTCCTTACTCAGGGGAAGAAGTATGGCAGAGAGTGTAAGAGCTTCTAAATGTTGCTCTAATACTCCGAACCCAGATATAAAGGACAGAATACATGTCTGGGGATGAGTCCCACAGTTACAACTGACGTATGCAAGGAGTCTCTAAGGGTGTGAAAATGGAGAATTTTTTTTTTTCCATCTTTGTGACATTAAGTTAATAGCACCCATTTTCCTCCACTTTTGCTCTTTGTTTCCTCATTTCTGCCTCTGATATCCTTGCCTACTGGCACGAGAATTTAGCTGTGGTCATTGTTTCTTTCACATGCTGGCTCATTAGCCATCAACCTCCTTGTCCTGATCTGGAGGCAGGCTAAATGGTTATAAGATCAATTCAATTCTGTGATTCAATGGTGTCCACTGAAACTTTGTATTAAATTTTATAAATGATGCAATGCTTCATTAAACCTAGCTAGTACTGTAATTTTTTAGATACGATCAGTATTGTTTTCCTGTCACTGAACTAGTTTTGCTTCGTATCATATTATACATATTGTTCTTTTATGCTTAAAATGGCCCTTAAAATGGATTCAATTTGTACAAGTATAAAAGGAAGAAATGACTCATGTCAGGGCCTTAGACAAAAATAAGATATGCTGCTAAAAATAAGATATTAGACGTATGGTCCAAAGGGAGGAACTGATGTACTCATAACCAATTTTAACCACTGTGGCAGAAGCACAAAGTAGCACCACGGGAATCCAAAGAAAACCAATCTTCACAAAACGGGTGCTCTTTAGGCTGAGTCCTGAGAGCTTCAGAGGAAACAAGGTAGATCATGGGTAAAGGAATAGAAAGTCAGAGGCCTATTCTAAGAGTGCAGATGTGCTAATATGGATACACAGATGAAGGCAAACCAAGTATGGATGAAAAAGGAGGCCTGGCACAGTGCCTCTCACATAACAGATGCTGAATGGATTATGTCACTCTTCCGCTTAAAATCTTTCCCTATCACTCCAAATGAAATCCTTAATAAATCCAAGTAAAAACCTTCCCCTAGTTCATAAGTCCCTACATTTCTGCCCTCCTACCTCTCTTCCTTTATTTCTTACCACTATTCACCCTGTTTAGTTCTGCTCTGGTCTCTTGTCTCCTCTGTGTCTCTCTCTTCTTTTAGATCTCTGGTCAAAGTTTTCTCCATAGAAATGTCTATTTCCTGTCCACATTATCTGAAGTAGTCACACTCCACTGTAGACTAAATATTTATGTCCCTCCAAAATTTACTTGTTGAAATTCTACCACCCAATGTGATGGTGTTAGGAGTGGGACCTTTTGTAGGTGAATACCTCACGAGGGTAGAGCCCTCATGAAAGCAGAGAGAGCACCTCACAAACAAAAACATCCCAATGCCTAGCTACTATCTGTGCAAATCATCTACTTTTTTTTCTCCTCAGTACTGGGGATTGCTTACAACCTCACCGTTGCTGAGGCTGGCTTTGAACTCACAATTCTCTTGCCTCAGCCTGCCAAAGTGCTGAGATTACACGCATGTGCCACTGCACCCGGCCCAAATCATCTACTTTGACTTCTTTGTAGCGCTTACCACTGACAATATTACATCCTCTATTTACTTGTTAATATTTGATCTCTTCCATTAGGCATAAATTAAGCCACTGATAATAGGGGCTTCAGTTTTCTCACCACTGTTGTCACCAGTGAGCCATGCATAGTAGGTCTAAATGAAGTATTTGAGGAAGGAAAGGAAATAGCAGATGACCAGTTGTTGAAGGGCTTTGTATACAATGCCCAATTCTGTAGAACACTATCTTGCCAGGCATACCTGTACTCGTCTCTGAGCTTACAAACAGACTTTACAATCCTTTTCCTCTTTTCCTTCATCAAATAGAGATCTATTAAACACCTAGCCGATAGTCAATGTATTATTATATATGAAGGGGCAGCAAATAAATGAAAATTTATTTGCTCATGCTGATACCTGAGATGTGAGTCAGTCAGGTAAAAGGGGAAAAAAGAAGAGACACAAGGAAACATAATGTGCAAAAGGGAATATGAAGAAATCCAAGAAGTTTTATATGGCTGGAGCCTCAAGTGCTCAGTCTTCTAGGTGCTTACAGTCCACGTGGGGAGATAAGACATGAACATTTGAGGCAATCAAAAAAACAAACAAGCCAGGCACAGTGGTGCATGCCTGTAATCCCAGCACTTTGGGTGGCTGAGACGGGAAAATCGTGAGTTCAAAGCCAGCCTCAGCACCGGCGAGGCGCTAAGCAACTCAGTGAGACCCTGTCTCTACATAAAACACAAGATGGGGCTGGGGATGTGGCTCAGTGGTCCAGTACCCCTGAGTTCAATCCCCGGTACCAAAAAACAAAACAAAAAACCAAACAAACAAACAAAAAAAAGTACCTATAGAGAAAAAACCAGTGGTTTTAGTAATGAGTGAAACAGAAAGACTGTCAGTCCCATAGAAGAGG
>PVHX01006685.1:0-98311 GCA_004024805.1 Geosciurus inauris | reverse complement strand
GTCCCAGGCCAAGTGAAACTCTGGGCCGCTGGTGGAGTCGCTGTTCCACCGTGGCCAAGGTTTGCCCCCAGGTGTTCACCTGTGCCCCCTGGTGTGTAGGAAGTTCCGCTGTGTTAGAAGGTGGTCCACAAAGAACACTAGCTGGGGTTCCGCTCAGGAGACAGTCCACAGAAGCAACTGCCAGTGGTCCCTCGCGGCTCGGTGGGCACTGGGGCTAGGCCCCCTGTGCGGAAGCCGGCCCGGCACGCCTGGGGTAAACTCCGGGCTGAATCCCTGGGCCGGATCCCCCACCACAACTGCACTCCATGGGTGGGCACCGAAGCCACGCCTCCCAGCTACCGCTGCCTCCCAGCTACCTGTGCTCACACACGCGAGCGAGACTCTTGCGTGGGGCGGCAAGGCGCAGAGAGCTGCCAAAAAACTGGTTGGAAGATGGCACCTCGCTACTTCCAGTCTTAGTCTCAGTTAGCTGGAGCCCTGTGCCGAGGCCCCCGGCTGCAACTGCTTTTCTGCCGGCCGGCGCTGAAGTCACGCCTCTCGGCTACCGCTGCCTCCCGGTGGCCCTGCGCTCACACATGCGAGCGAGACTCTTGCGTGGGGCGGCAAGGTGCAGGGAGCTGCCAAAAAACTGGTTGGAAGCTGGCACCCCGCTATTTCCAGTCTCAGTCTCGGATAGCCGGAGCCCTGGGCCGAGGCCCAGGCTGCAACCGCGTTTCTCCGGCCGGCGCTGAAGCCACGCCTCCTGGCTACCGCTGCCTCCCGGTGATCCTGTAGTCACACATACACGAGCGAAATTCCTGCGTGGGATGTTGAGCTGCAGAATGATGCCAGGAAGCTGGCTGGAAAACGGCGCCTCCACCACTTCCAGCTTTGGTCCCTGAGAGCCTAGCGCAGAGTGGACTGTCTAGCCGCCATCTTGGAACCGCCCCTCAGCTGTTTTAAGTTCTGGAAATGCCCAGGGTTTCTGCACGCAGGGCAAGAAGGGGGCTGCTATTCTTGGGAAAGCCGCTAGGAGGCTGTTGATGTGGTTCTAGTGAAAGATGATGGCGGCTTGCTGGAGGAGGTCTTGGTCACCTCTTAGCACAGCTTCACATGCAAGAGGTGCTCAATAAATGCTTGTAATTTTTTTCATTCCCTTGGATGCCACTCACCCTCCCTCCTTGTAATATCTTAAAAAATCCATGTCTGAGGCAAGCACATTAACTTCCCCTCTCATTTTCTTTTTACAATAATTTTTAGGTGTATTGGTTTTTAGATGACAAAAAAAAAAAGAAAAAAATGCTGCCTTCTCAAAGGTCCTGGATGTTAACTCAGGCACGGTACCTTTAAATGACTTTTTTAAACATGAAAAATTTAAAATCTTTTGTGTTCTATTAGTGTTTCCTATTGTGTCTTCTGTGTGAAAAAGACCACCTATGTCCTCTTATTCACTTTTAAAAAATTAAAACGTTTAAAAATCAATGCATTCCACTCTCCAAGACCTGCTCAAAGCTTTGTAGCAAATTCTCTTTCCTGCTTCATGAGTACTTCTCCAGCGGCCACAGCTGACCCTTTCCACCCGTTTCTGATGGAGCACTAGCTAAGACGCCATTCACCAGAGGGACATTTCCAGTCCTGTCAGCATCTCTGCTGATGATCATTAATAATGTCAGCTCAGCTCTGGAAAGAGTTTGGGAAGCTAACCAGTTGATTCACTTCCTTCCTTATTTTGTGCTTGTCTGGGTACAATAAAGGCAAAATGTCTGCAGGGTGACAGGAGTCATTTTAAGGGACAGTGGACAATTTAGAAGAACGGGCAATCTGGGGAGGAGTTGAGGGTTGTAGCTACCCTGATCTCAATCACAGCAGAGCCACATCCCATGTGCATTAAACTTAAGGCCTTGGTTCTCCAACTCAAGTGTGCAGCAAAATCACCTGGAGGGTTTGTAACAGTGGATTACTGGGCTCCGCCCTCAGAATTTCAGACTCAGTTAAGCTTGTGTGGGGGAGGGTTACAAGAATTTACCTCTCTGATACATTTCCAGGTGATGCAGGTGCTGGGGACCAAGCTTTGAGAACCACTGGGCTGAAGAGAGAGAGAGAGTGTGAGAGCAAACTTACCTTAGGTGGGCAATTCAGCATGCCATTTTCTGAGTGAGGGTGCAGTGGGTGATGAGTCTCTCAGACTAGAGTCAAGGATCTGAAAGAAGTAGAAGCCATGGTCATGGTCTTTGAGAAGCTTGGAGGAAAATGCTGGAGGAAAAAAAAATGCCACTTATTCTGAAATCAATGCATGTCAGAGAGTTAATCGCCCTGAATGTTGAGCAACAGAATTTGATGGGTGGAAGGGTGGAAGGGAGGAGAGCAGCCTTGAGCTAGACTGCCAACCAGTTGGTGGCATTTGTAATAGGGGCCATGACAGACAGTGAGTAAGATTAGGGGACCAGGCAGGGTAGGGACCTGGCTGGCTAGAGGACTCGTATGGGGGGAAGAAAGGGATGAATTTTGGAAATTGGCCTAAATAGAGACCCTAGGCAGTACATACTGAATGGGCAATCATATCTAGTGTGGAACGAAATAATTTCTTTCCAAAAGAGAATGAGAATGTGCAGGAATGTGGGATTAGACGTGAGGTGCCCGTGTGGATCAGACTTCTCCCTGTTAAAGCAGACTTTGCCTTGCCAATAAGAGCGGAGAGCCATGAACTGTGAGTAGGGGATGCACTTAGACTTTCAAACATCAAGAAGAAGCACCTTTTATACAAAGCCAGGGGAAGGAATAGCGATTAACATTCTATAAAAGGGTGCCAGCACCTGAGTGAAGCAGGTGTGCTGAAATGCTTTCATTTTTATTTATTTATTTAGTTTTAGTCTCAAGTATTACAATTTGGAAAATTGACTTGGCAACAGGCAAAAGATTGGTGCAGATTTCTGGTAATTTTCTAACAATATAAATTTGCGTTTGGTTTTAAAGTGCAATAAAATAGTGAGGATCTCTGATAAACTTCTGCATGATTCCTAGAATTTCTAGAGATACCCAGAAGTTGGTAATAGGTTCTGTAATTAAACAGATACACCCTAAACATAAATAGACTCCCACATTATTTTAGGACAACAGCCATGTAAATGATATGCAACAAGTGGTTTAATAACAATAATAAACATTTCAGTAATATGATAGTCAATGTGATCCACATATTTCAAGTGCTTTTTCTGTGCATGCTCTGTATGCTTGTGTGTGTGTGTGTGTGTGGGTGGGTGTGTGTGTGGGTGTGTGTGTGCGCGTGCGCGTGCGTACACACATTTCTCCCATGCTCCTCACCCCCACCCCCATTATGGATCAGCATTCACTAATCAGAGAAAACATTCAGCCTTTAGTTCTTTGGGATTACCTGACTTAGCATGATGTTCTCCAATTCCATCCATTTACCTGCAAATGCCATAATTTTATTCTCTTTTAGTGATGAGTAATATTCCGTTGTGTATATATACCACAGTTTCTTTATTCATTCATCTATTGAAGGACATCTAGGTTGCTTCCACAGTTTAGTTATTGTGAATTGAACTGCTATAAACATTGAAGTGGCTGTGTCACTGCAGTATGCTGTTTTTAAGTCCTTTGGGTGTAGACTGAGGAGTGGGATAGCTGGGTCAAATTGTGGTTCCATTCCAAGTTTTCCAAGGAATCTCCATACTGCTTTCCAGATAGGTTGCACCAACTTGCAGTCCCACCAGAAATGTTTGAGTGTGCCCTTTTCCCCTACATCCTTGCCAGTATTTACTGTTGCTTGTATTCTTGATAATTGCCATTCTGACTGGGGTGAGATGAAATCTTAGAGTAGTTTTGATTTGCATTTCTCTAATAGCTAGAGATGTTGAACATTTTTTCATATATTTGTTGATCGATTGTGTATCTTCTTCTGAGAAGTTTCTGTTCAGCTCCTTAGCCCATTTATTGATTGGGTTGTTTGTTTTTTTGGTGTTAAGTGTTTTGAGTTCTTTATATATCCTGGAGATTAGTGCTCTATCTGATGTATGTGTGGCAAAAATTTGCTTCCAGAATGTTGGCTGTCTGTCCACCTCATTGATTGTTTCTTTGCTGAGAAGAAGCTTTTTGGTTTGAATCCATCCCATTTATTGATTCTTGCTTTTATTTCTTGCACTTTTAGGAGTCTTGTTAAGGAAGATGGGGCTTAATCCGGCATAATGAAGATTTGGGCCTACTTTCTCCTTAATTAGGCACAGGGTCTCTGGCCTAATTCCTAGGTCTTTGATCCACTTTGAGTTGAGTTTTGTGCATGGTGAGAGAGACGGGTTTAGTTTCATTTTGCTGCATATGGATTTCCAGTTTTCCCAGCACCATTTGTTGAAGAGGCTATCTTTTCTCCAGTGTATGTTTTGGGCACCTTTGTCTAGTATGAGATAACCGTATTTATGTAGGTTTGTCTCTGTGTCTTCTATTCTGTACCGTTGGTCTACATGTCTATTTTGGTGCCAATACCATGCTGTTTTTGTTATTATAGCTTTGTAATATAATTTAAAGTCTGGAATTGTGATGCCTCTTGCTTTGCTCTTCTTGTTGAGGATTGTTTTGGCTATTCTGGATTTCTTATTTTTCCAAATAAATTTCATAATTGACTTTCCTATTTCTATAAAGAATGATGTTGGGATTTTAATTGGAATCACATTGAATCTGTATAGCGCTTTGGGTAGTATGGCCATTTTGATGATATTAACTCTGCCTATCCAAGAACATGGGAGATCTTTCCATCTTTTAAGGTCTAGTTCAATTTTTTTCTTTAGTGCCCTGTAGTTTTCATTGTAGAGGTCTTTCACCTCTTTTGTTAAATTGATTCCCAAGTATTTCATTTTTTGGGGGGCTACTGTGAATGTGGTAGTTTTTCTTAATTTCTCTTTCACAGGATTCATCACTGATGTATAGAAATGCATTTGATTTCTGGGTGTTAATTTTATATTCTGCTACTTTGCTGAATTCATTTATTAATTCTAAAAGTTTTTTGGTGGAGTTTTTTGGATCCTCTAAAGAATCATGTTGTTGACAAATAATGATAGTTTAACTTCTTCTTTTCCTATTCGTATTCCTTTAATTTCTTCTGTCTGTCTAACTGCTCTGGCTAGAGTTTCAAGGACTATGTTGAATAGAAGTGGTGAAGGAGGACATCCCTGTCTTGTTCCCATTTTTAGGGGGAATTCTTCTGATTTTTCTCCATTGAGGATGATGTTAGCTTTTGGTTTAGCATAGATAGTTTTTACAGTGTTGAGGTATGTTCCTAGTATCCCTAGTTTTTCTAGTGTTTTGAACATGAAGAGGTGCTGTACTTTGTCAAATGCTTTCTCAGCATTTATAGAGATAATCATATGATTCTTGACTTTAAGTCTATTGATGTGATGAACTACATTTATTGATTTCCCTATGTTGAGCCAACCTTGCATACCTGGGATGAAACCTACTTGATCGTGGTGCACTAAACAAAGTTAATAAGTTTTTGTATGTTAATATGTTTTTGTATTCGATTTGCCAGAATTTTATTGAGAATTTTCTCATCAATGTTCATCAGGGATATTGGTATGAAATTTTCTTTCTTTGATGTGTCTGTGTCTGGTTTTGGAATCAGGGTGATACTAGCCTCATAGAATGAGTTTGGAAGGATTCCCTCATTTTCTATTTCATGGAATAATTTGAGGAGTATTGGTATTAATTCTTCTTTGTAGGTCTTACAGAACTTGGTTGAGAATCTGTCTGGTCCTGGGCTCTTTGTGGGTGGTATGCTTTTGATGGCTTCTTCTATTTCCTTGCTTGAAATTGATCTGTTTAAGTTGTGTATGTCCTACTGATTCATTTTGGGCAGATCATATGCCCCTAGAAATTTTTTGGTGTCTTTGGGATTTTCTATTTTACTGGAGTATAGATTTTCAAAATAGTTTCTATTTATCCTGTGTATTTCAGCAATGTCTGTCATGATATTTTCCTTTTCATCTCAAATTTTAGTAATTTGTTTCTCTCTCCTTCATTTCATTAAGTTAGCCAAGGGTTTATCAATTTTATTTATTTTTTTCAAAGAACCAGCTTTTTGTTTTGTCAATTTTTTGAATTGTTTCCTTTGTTTCCATTTCATTGATTTCAGCCCTGATTTTAATTATTTCCTGTCTTCTATTTCTTTTGGTGTTGATTTGTTCTTCTTTTTCTAGAGCTTTGAGGTGTAATGTCAGGTTGTTTATTTGTTGACTTTTTCTTCTTTTAATGAATGAGCTCAATGAAATGAACTTTCCTCTTAACACAGCCTTTATGGTGTTCCAGAGATTTTGATATGTTGTATCAGAGTTTTCATTTACCTCTAAGAATTTTTTCATTTTCTCAATGTCTTCTGTTATCCATGCATCATTCAATAGCATATTATTTAGTCTCCAGGTGATGGAGTAGCTTCTATTTTTTTATTTTATTATTGATTTCTAATTTCATTCCATTATGGTCTGATAGAATGCAGGGTAGTATCTCTATTTTTTGTATTCGCTAAGAGTTGCTTTGTGGCATAACATATGGTCTATTTTAGAGAAGGAACCATGTGCTGCTGAGAAAAAAGTATATTCACTTGTTGATGGATGAAATATTCTGTATATGTCTGTAAATTCTAAATTATTGATTGTATTGTTGAGTTCTGTGGTTTCTTTGTTTAGTTTTTGTTTGGAAGATCTGTCCAGTCATGAGAGAGGTGTGTTAGTCACCCAGTATTATTGTGTTGTGGTCTATTTGATTCTCAAAATTGAGAAGGATTTGTTTGATATACGTGGATGCTCCATTGTTTGGGGCATAGATATTCATGATTGTTATGTCTTCTTGATATATGGTTCCCTTAAGCAGTATGAAATGTACTTCTTTATCCTTCTGATTATTTTTGGTTTGAAGTCTACTTTATCTGATATGACAAAGGGGACCCCTGCTTGTTTGTGTGGTCCATTTGAGGGGTATGTTTTTTCCCATCCTTTCACCTTCAGTCTGTGGATGTCTTTTTTATGAGATGAGTCTCTTGAAGACAACATATTGTTGGATCTTTCTAAAAATCCAATCTGTCAGTCTATGTCTTTTGATTGATAAATTTAGGCCATTAACATTCAGGATTATTATTGAAATATGGTTTGTATTCCCACTCATTTTGGTTTATTTTTGGTTTTTAACTTGATTTGGTTTCTCCTTTGATTAGCTTTTTCTTTAGTGTAGTCCCTCCCTTTGCTGATTGTCTTATTGTTTTTAATTTCCTCTTCATGAAATATTTTGCCAAGAATGTTCTCTAGTGCAGGCTTTCTCAATGTGTTTTTAAAAAAAATTTTTAATATCTTTATTTTATTTATATTTATGTGGTGCTAAGGATTGAACCCAGTGCCTCACACATGAGAGGCAAGCACTTTACCACTGAGCCACAATCCCAGCCCCTCACTGTGAATTCTTTTAACTTGTGTTTATCATGCAAAGTTTTTATTTCATCATCAAATCAGAAGCTTAATTTTGCCTGATATAAGATTCTTGGTTGGCATCTATTTTTTGCAGAGCTTAGTACATGTTGTTCCTGGATCTCCTGGCTTTGAGGGTCTGGGTTGAGAAATCTGCTGAAATCCAAATTGGTTTCCCCCTGTATGTAATCTGTACCTTTTCTCTTGCAGTTTTTAAAATTCTATCCTTATTGTGTATGGTAGGCATTTTCATTATAAGGTGACTTGGTGTGGATCTGTTGTAGTTTTGTACATTTGATGTCCTGTAAGCCTCTTGTATTTGATTTTCTGATTCATTTTTCATGTTTGGGAAATTTTCTGATATTATTTCATTGAAGAGATTGTGCATTTCATTGGTTTGAAACTCTGTGCCTTCCTCTTTCCCGATAATTTTTAGGTTTGGTCTTTTGATGTTATCCTATAATTCTTGGATGTTTTGTTCATGGTTTCTTACCATCTTTATTGTGTGGTCAACTTTATTTTCAAGATGATATATTTTGTCTTCATTGTCTGAGGTTGTATCTTCCAGGTTATGTAGTCTGTTGGTAATGATTTCTATGGAATTTTTTATTGGTTTATTGTTTCCTTTATTTCAAAGATTTCTGCTTGGTTTTTTTTTTTTAATGTCTTTCTTTCTTGAAGTAATTTTTTGCTCCTTTATTTGCTCTCTTATCTCTTTGCTGAAGTGATTGGTTATTGCCCATATTTGCTCTCTAATCTCTTTGTTGTATTGATCAATTATTGCCTGTAATTGCTCTCTTATATTATTCTGTGTTTCACAGATCATTTTAGTTATGTACATTTTGAACTCCTTCTCTAAGATTTCATCTACCATGCTCTTAGTGGATTCTATTATTGTAGCATCTTGGTTTGTTTGGAGCATTTTATTCACTTGTTTTTTCATGTTGTTCAAGTGTCTTCCTCTCTAGCAGTGCTGATCTGAGGTATTACAGTTTCTATCCTATAATCTTGTAGTGTCCCTGCCAGTTATCAGTATTCACTTCTGGTATAACGAGGCCTGCAGGGACCTCAGGGATGATCTTCCTGGTCCTGGCTGTTGACTCTAGATGGAAGTAGGCAGGGACAGCTGCCGGTTGGTAGGGGGGGGGGCTGCAGCACAGTGTTCAGTTGGTATCCCTCTCTGTACATGGGTATGGTCAGTCCACAGTCTTTATCCTATAGGCTTATAGATCCCCTACAGCATTCCAATACCTCTCCTTTAAGGGGGAAACCAATATTAACAGATCTCACTACAAACAGTATATAGTTTTAGACCAAGTAGCTCCTAATAGGACATTTACAGCTTTGTCACAATATACAGAAATTATGAGTTCAGTTAGTATCTACTATATAAACAATGGGTTTGCAGAAGTGACTGCCATTTCTGCTGGTGGACTAAAGAACCAAGGGTGGGGTGTAGGATGAGATGTTAGGGAGGAAGTACGTGAAGATACAGTTATTAGATACTAGAAAGCATAAAAGGGGAATCCAAAAGAAGTGGGCTAATAGTAGAAAAGAGAGAAAGAGATTTGGGGAAGACAAGTAAGTAGGAAGAAAATGGAGTACAACAAACAAGGAAACATAAAAATTAAGAAAAATAAAACATGTAAAAATAGGAGATATGAGACTATAATACAACTGTAATATGCTAATCAGGTATCCCAGTCCTCAGTAGTATAATGCATAGAAAATGCTTGGTTTCACAGATGTTGGGGATGTGAAGGTGGAAAAAGAGTGAGAGAGGAAAAAGAAGAAAAAGAAAGGAAGAAAAGAAAAAAAGAAAAAAAGAGATAATAGCGGGAATAGAAAAAAAAATCTCAACGTAAATAAAAAGGCTTGCTTCCCTTCTCATCCAGTAGGTGGTGTTGTTTGTTGTTTACAGGTATTTCTCTGCTCAGGTCCAAGATGGCCAGGAAGGAATCCCAAAATGGAGGCATCTGTTTTCAGAGATAGGGTGTAGGGCTAGGCTGGTGGGTGGTGTTGGGGGACACGTTCTGAGATGCTGCTCTGTGGTGTGCTCTATGAAAGTAGAAGGTTGACTCCAGATCCTGTCCAGTGTCCCAAGGTGTAGGTGAATGGGGAAGTTCCATGATGGTAGATGGAGGTCCCCACAGGAGCAGCAGCCAGGGGTCCTGCGTGGGTGGACGATCCGAGGTCCTGTGTGGTGTGTAGACACTGGAGTGGGTCTTATATGGGCGATTGGCCAGGGTCCTGTGTGTGTAAGTGGATCCAGCAGCCGGGGTCCTGTGTAAACACTGGATCCTGGTGACCCACGCAGGCACGCTACTGGAGTTCCTGCGTGGAAGCAGCTGTCAGCAGTGCTCTAATAACTCACAGAGAAAAATATTCCACTACTTTAATCCCTGGTCCTGGAGAGACTAGGAATGCAGTGTCCATCTAGGCAGCCATCTTGGATTCACCCACAATGCATTTTTAAAACACTCTCATAGCCCCCAAATGTCCTCTCCAGCCTGTTGGCTGTCAGTTCACTCCCATCCAACCCTGGGTTCATTCTCTGTTGCTGTGTATTTGTCTTTTCTGGGCATTGCATACAACACGGGGTCTTTTGAGTCTGACTTCTTCCAGGTAGTATAACATTTTTGAGATTCACCCATGATGCACCACAAATCATTTGCTTTTATGGTCAGTTGTGTTCCATTGTTTGGTAGATTACATTTTGTTTGTACATTCACCAGTTGATGGGCATTTGAACTGTTTCCTGTTTCAGATTATTACAAATCATGCTGCTAGGAATATTTGCTTATGCATCTTTGTATGCACATAACATTTTAGATGTCCCAATTACTCTATCCTTTACGACCATTATAATTTATTTTTCTCCAGATAATGAAACTGAGGGTTGAAAAAAGTCATGAAACTTGCCTAAGGTGATAAACACAAGAAGGATAATATTTTGAAATATATAAAATGCAAATATATAAAATGCACTTTCTTCTTTTGGACTTATGTATACTTTAATGACTCCCTAGATTGGCCCTGAGACATCCACCTACCTCTGGTGGGAGGTGGGGGCATTAGGAGCATCCTAGCTGATATGCAAAGATGAAAAAATAAATCTATCAGCTTCTGACATTCAAAATAAGATTTAGGGATGAGACTGTAAGATGAAAGCCAGGCTTCAGAAGGGAGGGTAAGAAGAGAGAAGGGGAGAACAGGACATTGATTTTCTTAGTATATCTAGAAGAAAACCTAGAAGATTTAGATCCCAGGTTCTTCCACTGAGTGGAGAAGAAGCCAGGCGGTGAGGCCATGTGAGTCTCTGCCTGGGTTAGGAGCAGGGTGTGAGGTCTGTGATGAGGAGGTAGTGCCCTCTCAACCTGGCTGGGGCTTGCAGGGAGAAGAGGTCAGAGGGGCAGGGTGGCCTGTGGGCTGAAATCTCCCCACTCTTCAGGCTGCAGCAGGAAAGGTGGTGGCAAGGTCAGGGAGCTCTGCCCCATGCACAGTCAGGCTTGGGCGGAGCTGGCTTGCAGGCTGCCCTGCTCCTAGAGGTGCCCAGCAGCTTCTAGATCGCTGGCTGCTGGGCCTGGCCAGGCAGAGAGAAGGCTAATACGGAGTGTGGAGCTTTTCTGAGTTACCCTCTGTGTCCTGGTGGGTGGAGGGAATGTAGTGTTCCTGTGTGCTCAAGAGCGTGGGGCTGGAGGATAGGTCAGAGGGACATCAGCCCCGTCTTGCAGGGAACCTGCCTGATTCTGGGATTGGGTGGAGAAATGACGGAGACTCAGCAGCTTTAGCAAGTCGTCTGAGACCCTCTCCAGGTTGTTGAAACAGACTTCAGGAGGTGCCAGGCACCACGGGCCACAGCAGAAATGTCCCAGGGACAGAACCTGTAAGGACCCAAAGTCCTGAACTGTGAGTTTGGACTGGCTGGATGGTCACTGCCTGTCCCCAGGGAAGTCACTGGAGTGACCCATGCGGAGCACCTGGGTGATGAAATCGAAGCTATGTTCCCTCCTGGTCTGTTAGGCACCTCCTGCCTCCCTGGACCTGGGCTGCCTCCCCACAGCAGCCCCAGGTGACCCCAGTCTACCTCCCTTGCTCTGGATCTGGTCTTGGGGAGGAGCAGGTTGGGGTGGAAATTCAGGACAACATTTATATTTAAAATGAGTGAGGCGTTCTCCAGGAATGTTAAATTCTGTCAGTCTAGGTTACTGGGATGGACTGTGTCTAGGTTTTTCTGTTTGTTTTGTTTACTTCCTGTTGCCCAGGGGGCGAGGGCTTGTGTGAAAGAACAGGTTTGTTAGGGAGATAAATAATGAAACATCATTTCCTTGGCACCTGGGAAATGAACCTGAATGGATCCCTGGCCTATTTACATATCATTAGTGAGTCCTGGGGTTGGAATTTGAGACCAAATTTCCATGACTTCAGAGTTCATTCTCTTAACTGCTGTCCTTTGAGGACAATAATAATAAGGATAATAGCTAATATGTTCCAAGGGCTTACTATGTGCCAGGCACCATTCTAAGCATTATATATATGTTAACCCACTGAATATCCACAATACTCACTGGTAGGTGCTATCCTCTTTTTACAGAGGAAGAAACTGAGACACAGAGAGGTATGGTGACTTCCCCAAAGTCACCCAGCATGTCAATGATGGTGTCCTAGGTGGAGAACGCACGCTTAGAACCACTCCAACATACAGGCAGTCGGCTTAGTGGATACTGTGTTCCATCTAGCACTTTCCACCTCTACAGGATCTTCTCCAATATGGTCTTATTTTATCCTCAGGGCAGGATCAGCAGTTAAGTGGAGCAGCAGACTGGTTAACTGGTTATTGCCAGTTTATGTATGAGGGACAGTGACGTCCATAGCAGCTGAGGAAGACCACGGGGGGTTGCAAATGCCGGGGTCGAGGGAGATAAGTGCATCAAAGTGTGTGGAGAGGCATGGAGACACCAATGTCAACTCAAGGAGTTTGGCCAGGGGAGTTAAATACAGACAGATTCCAAACCGAAACGAAAGATAAGGAAGACAGTCTTGATGTGAATGGCAGGTTTAATAATTATTCCTCAGTAGGGTTCTGTCTGGGTCCTAAAAATTAAAAAAAAAAAAAAAAGCTGCTGTAAATTCTGTAACATATTTGTCTTATCATCACTTTTCATTAAAGGTTGGTTGGAAGCTAAAGAAAATGCCCAGTTTTGCTAATTACTAAATATATTTAAGGAGTAATCTCCACTCTACCATGTTAGATGAAGCAAATAAATAACAGTAGAGATTGATTAATGCCCAAAGCCCACCTGAGGCCATCAATCACAGAAGTCATCGACTCCCAAGTATTCAGCGGAAAAATGCTTCCCCACACCGGCGTGTGACCTGCTCACGCATGACAGCTGAACCGAGTGCTGTGTTACCAGTTATAATTTCTGCTGTTTTAGGGGTGGATTGGGTTTCTATCTGGAAATTTTATACTTTAAGTTTTTAAAACTCAAGTTGATTTAAAGGAAATATTAATAGTGCAGGTAGTGGATGAATTTGGAAAAATCACAAGAGCAAGCAAATGGCTGAAGTTCGAGGGTGTATGTGGATGAAACAAAGACCAGTCACATCATAGCTCAAAAGCGAAGACCTCCTGTCCTCAATCCTGACTTTTGTTTGGGGTTTACTGTATGTTACCCGACATTCTGCTTACATCAGCTCATTTTACTTTGGAACTGCTAGTTGTCACTTTGAGAACCTTGATCTCCTTTGTTCTGAGTGGTGGGACTCTGATTTTATTGGGTGTCATGATTCACAGTTGCAAGATTGCATTTCCAGGTTGTGCAACCAGCCATGCCTTGTGACTGTGCTGTGGTGGATGAGCTGCTAAGAGGGAGTGTTGCGTGGAATTTCTGAAACTGGCTGCTTACATGGAGCTAACTCATCTGAGAGAAGTGCCTATTTGTTCTTCCCTTTTTATCCTTCCTGATACCTGGAATAGCTGCATGAGGGCTGGAATTGCAGTAGCCATCTTGGAACATGAGGTAATTTTGAAATGGAAGCCAAATGCTAGGATGATCTAGCAGGAGAAGGGCAGCAAGAGGGCCTCTGCCCCTGCCTATGTACCTGGGATCTCTTTGACCTGAGATAGAAATAAACTTCTTTCAAACTTCCATTATTTGAGGTCTTTGGTTAAAACAATCAATCTTTATACTAACTGATAGAAGGTTAAATATGGTTTTGAATTGCTTTTGAATAGAAGTAATAGTAAACAAAACTTATGGCAGCTTAGATATAGGGGTTTGTTTTTCTCATATGAAAAGTACAGAAGTACATGGCTGTTCAATGATGTCATCAAGAGCCCAAGTTCTCTGCCGCCTGCTTTTCTACCCTTAGCATATTGACTTTTATCCTCATGCTTGACACCTCGAGGCTGCAAGAAGGCTGCTGCAGCTCCAGACATTGTGTCCATATGTCAAACAGAAGGCTACAGAAGAGTCAAAGCCCTGTCCCTCACAAGGCTTTGTCTTTATTTGGGAAGGGATATTTTTTCTCCAGCCAACCTTCCCCCTAATATTTTATCAAACAGAATTTGATCTCCTATATGTGTGGTGGGATCCATCTTCTAGATATCAAGGGATCTTTGTTGATTATTGAAATCAAGAGCCTCTGTTTCTAGGGAAGAAGATCATGGGCAGAGGCTGTGGATAGGCCATGGACAGTGAGAAAAGCAAGAAGTGGAGACAAGTTGACTTGCTGATGCCACAGAGCCAGCAAGGAAGAGGCAGGTTTTGAATGAGGCTCTGACTCCCAAACCTGGGGCTTACCTGCCTTGATTCTCTGCTCTCAGACGATCTCACATGGCTTCACTTTCCTGATGTCAGATTTGATTTTTAGACTCTCTTTCAGGCATTCTATACAGAAAGTCCTAGATTTCACAGCACGTGGAACTAGACAGATGCGAAAGATCCCTTTCAGTGTGGACTTCTGGTGCAAGTCTGCCCAGAAGAGCTGTGGAGACGATGTGGCGCTGTCCCACATAGTGGCCACACGAGGCTGCAGAGGACCTGGAAGATGGCAACTGTGACTGAGAAACTGGATTTTAATTTTATTTCAATTCAATTCAAATAGTCCTGGGTAGCTAGTGGCGACTGTGTTGAACAGTACCGTTCTAGAACCTCAAAATCTTAATTCTCAGAAGAATCCCAAATGACAAGAACCAACGAAATTCCCAAAGTAGACCTTTCTGTGTCATTTTTTGACACCTATCTCTGGAACCTGTGACCGTAGCACGATCTGCTTCCTGATTCTGTCTCTTCTTGCTACAGCACCTTGCTGACCATCTCATTAAAGAACCCAAATCAAAGCCTTTGCTCTAACAGTGTGTCTGAAGAGAGGAGGTGATTTTAGCACACATCTGTCTTATAGCTACTGGAAATGGGCTGTCCCTTTGAAAAGCAGACAGTTCTGTGTTTGCATTGGTTCATTTGGTTCAAGAGGAAAACACTAGTCTAGGTAATTTAGTTTTGTAATGTTAAAGATTTGGGACCTCCATCTGAAAGATAAACCTGCTTTAGTTCATCAGAATTGCCTGTGACCCAAATCCTTTCCTTGCAGTGACAATATTAAAAAAAGAAATTAAGGATGGTAAAGGGTGTTGGGATTTTATATCCTTCTGGCCATTCTCTGATGGAGGGGTGGAAGAGAAGCCTGGGGATCTGATCTGGGGGTGCATCTTGACCCTGCCATCAAAGACTGTTTTGTAGACTGACTTTTAAAATTGGCATTTGGAAAACTCCAAATGGCATCTAACTAGCTGAGTTGTATTCTCTTGGGTTTTGATCGATGTCCCTAAAGTTTGTGGCACAGATATTATTTTGGTCTGTTCTGTTTCACTGTATTGGGTTTTTCATTCCAGAAAAGGTGGAGGATATGCCTGGCTGAAGGAACTTGGTGCGCTGTAATGAATTCATGGGAGACAGCAGGAGCAGGTCCTGCAGAATGAGGCTTTTCTCCCCTGGGTGGTGGGTTGGCTCAGGTGCTTCCATTGTGAGCTCTGTTTGGTGTTTTAACACTTGCGCCACAAGCTCTGCGTCTTTCCCTGTGCCGTTTCTTTCACCAAAGCAGGTTCCAGATGTCATCTCCACAGCAGTGGCCTCTTGCTCAGTAGCCCCGTGGGAAGATCCAGCACAGCCATCCCAAGTCATCGCCAGGTGCACATCTGTTTGGTGTCAGAGTCTAGCTTTCTTGATCACCTCTGTCTCATTTGGAAGCCTCAGGATGAAGCCAGAAAATCCCATCACTGTTGTCTCCCACAATTCCAGAAACAGCACTGTTTCTGTGGGAATGTATCACTCAGGGCAAAGAGGCACATGTGAACACAGAGTTCTTAACAGGACGCGTGCTCAGGTGCTAATTTGCAAACATAGCTACCCTTTTTTTAAAAAGTGCTATTGAGATGTGTATGTTGACAAACTGGTATTAACTTTTTGGCAAGAACCTTCATGCCATATGCATAGACCTTAGACACCCAGAGTGCAGCATGGGAGTTGCTAATGAGACCTGGTCTTCAAAATAATAATGATTATTGAGCGACTCCCAAACCTAAAGTTGAAAAACTTTGTTCACCCTCTGCCTTAGAATTAAGAAACAGATGGCCATCTGTAGCCATATATTTCTTGTTGTTGCACATAAATGCAGCCACAGGAGCTTATGTTATGCTAAAAGCCTCCATCTGCTAGATGTAATCTTTTGGTACCTGTAGGAAAAAAATGAATAAAATAAGGACCTGCTTGCTTCTGACCTTGACTCTCAGACAGATTCTGCACCTCGGCTCACTCAGCTCCTTTATTTCCTTGACAGGTGTTAATCCTGAAATGATAGCACCATAGCACTGTGGTCTTTTGACAATTTCCTCCTTTTACCTAAACGGGGGTGAACTTGGTAATGTTTCTGGCTGGTATATGCTTTGTTGCTATGCAGGGAGTGAATTTTCTCTTAATGAGCAAGATGCCGAGGCCCCTTACAGGGTCTTGTCTTGTCCAAATACTTGAGGATCCTTTGACTCTTTTTTTTGGCCAAGCATAAATGAAAAATCATTATCAATGAAAACGGTCCGAAAAGACCCTTGCATGGGTTATGGATGTATTTCTTCAGGGAGGGGAAGTAGGGTACACAGACCGAGTCCCTGCTGATTCATTTGTCCTCATCTTCTCAGAGTGGGGCCCGTGGCTCCCGCCTCTCTTCCTGCTGTCTGTTTGTGGATCTCACCCTGACATTGGTCTCCTGGGAATGCGGGTTCCTTCCTCCATGGTTATTGGTGATGGGGAAGCTGTGTGAACAGAACTCATTGTCATTCAGGCTTCCTGTAGCACAGGCACATTGCTTCTGCTTTAACTCAGCCCTGTAGCTGGTTGAAGGGCCTCTGAGGTTGCTCTCATTTTATAAGTCAAAAAAACCCGAGGCGGGAAGAAGGGACCAGCAGCCCAAGGCAAAACTTGAGCTGGACGTGAGCTCTTTTCTTCTCTGATATATGGATTGTGAGAATCACATGGAAAAATCCTGTGAGTCTTAAGTTTGTATGTCTTGCTCGGATGCCTGACCCCAGACAGGATTTTCATTAACTTCTTCAGTGTTGACCTTGGGCAAAGTAGAAGGCATGAGGGTGCTTATTAAATTTAAGAAGGATTTAAGTATAGCTTAAACCTTGCGTAGAACTTCAAGTTTACTGTAGAAGCAGGAGCAGGCTCTATTTTGCAATATAATTACTTCCTAACTCAACACATTTGTTTTAGTGATGGACAGGCTTTCTGTTATTATAAAGGAAAAATATAAATTAAAAATTTGGAGAAAAGAGAGGAGAACCAACTGCATCTTGCTTTAAGAAAGAAGACATTGGGCCATGTCAAAACTTGGAGGTGGGATCCTGGGCAAGTTGCTTCAGCTTATTATGCTTCAGTTTCTCCATTTTTCAAAAAAGGAGTTTGGTCTGGATCTCAAAGGGTGGTCTTGGACCAGCATGATCATCAACACCTGGGAACTTGTTAGACATGTGAACTTTTAGAGACCGCCCAGACCCGAGACTCAGAAACTCCAGGGCAGACCCAGCATGCTGGCAGCTAACAAGCCCTCCAGGTGATTGTGATGTACAGGCAAGTTTGAGAACAGCTGTGAATAACCCTCCCTGAAAAAAGGTGAAGGCCCAGTGGCCCAAGCAAAGGCTGCAGAACAGCCCAAACAGCCGGATCTTCCTGGTCTCTGAGGTAACTTTCTTTGTTTCTTTTTATAAAAATTTATTTATTTTTATTTTTTAAAATGAAAGAATGCATTTCAAGTCATAGTATACTTGACATAGAGCACGATTTTCCATCTCTCTGGTTGTAAACAAGATAGAGTCACCATTCATGTCTTCATACATGTACCTAGGGTAGTGATGTCCATCTCATTCCACCATCTTTCCTACCCCCATCTCCCCTCTCTTCCCCTCCCTCTCCTTTGCCCCATCCAGAGTTCCTCTGCTTTTCCCATGCTCCCCACCCCACCGCCATTATGGATCAGCATCCACTAATCAGAGAAAACATTTGGTCTTTAGTTCTTTGGGATTGGCTTACTTCATTTAGCATGATGTTCTCTAACTCCATCCATTTACCTGCAAATGCCATAATTTTATTCCCTTTTAATGCTAATATTCCATTGTGTATATATACCACAGTTTCTTTATCCATTCATCTATTGAAGGGCGCTTAGGTTGCTTCCACAGTTTAGCGATGTGAATTGTGCTGCTATAAACATTGAAGTGGCTGCGTCACTGTAGTATGCTGTTTTTAAGTCCTTTGGGTGTAGAAGGAGGAGTGGGATAGCTGGGTCAAATGGTGGTTCCATTCCAAGTTTTCTAAGGAATCTCCATACTGCTTTCCAAATAGGTTGCACCAATTTGCAGTCCCACCAGCAATATTTGAGTGTGCCCTTTTCCCCCACATCCTCCTAGCACCTATTGTTGCCTGTATTCTTGATAACTGCCATTCTGACTGGGGTGAGATGAAATCTTAGAGTAGTTTTGATTTGTATTTCTCTAATAGCTAGAGATGTTGAACATTTTTTCACATATTTGTTGATTGATTGTATATCTTCTTCTGAGAAGTGTCTGTTCAGCTCCTTAGCCCATTTATTGATTGGGTTGTTTTTTTGGTGTTAAGTTTTTTGAGTTCTTTATATATCCTGGAGATTAGTGCTCTATCTGATGTGTGTGTTGCAAAAATTTGCTCCCAGAATGTAGGCTCTCTGTTCACCTCATTGATTGTTTCTTTTGTTGAGAAGAAGCTATTTAGTTTGAATCCATCCCACTTATTGATTTTTTATTTTATTTCTAGCACTTTTAGGAGTCTTGTTAAGGAAGTCAGGGCCTAATCTGACATGATGGAGGTTTGGGCCTACTTTCTCCTCTATTAGACGCGGGTTCTCTGGTCTAATTCCCAGGTCCTTGATTCACTTTTAGTTGAGTGTTGTGCATGGTGAGAGAAAGGGGTTTGGTTTCATTTTGCTGCATATGGATTTCCAGTTTCCCAGCACATATGTTGAAGAGGCTATCTTTTCTGCAGCATACGTGTTTGGCACCTTTGTCCCTTTCTGATGGTAAATCTGATCACAAGCATCGCCGGCTTTTGAGCCAGGCTTCTTGCAGTTCTGTATGAGCTTAACACTTTCTACCAGTGGAAATCAACTGTCTGTGATTACAGTGATTTTTGTAGAACCTCATTTCCCCATCTGGGAATGAGGGAACACACCACCTCCTTCACAGGCATTGTGAACGTTCAAAAAATACAGTGGCTGTATATGTCTCAGCACTGTGGCTTTAAAGTTTTCCCTTACTTTTGGGTGAGGGTGGCAACGTCTGCATGGTAGGCAAGTATAAAGGAAAATTAGATATTTGGAAATACACTGGGAAATATGTGGGCTACAAGGATCAATGATCTCCAAGAGATAGATGTGGTGACTGTATCTCAAGAGAACAGTGGAGTGCATCTAACCCCTTCGGTCGTGTTTTCTCTGCATATCATTTACTTCTTCCAGGGGCTGAATTCCAACCCACCTCTTCTGTAACCCCCTGTCCCCAAGCTTGCTGAGTTCTAACTCACAGGCTTCTCAAAGTGGGTGAAGGCACCTGGGCTATAGGCTCCAGGTGGGCCAGACCCATGCCTGTTAACTGTGTCTTCATGGGCGAGCCCTGTTCTCTGTGCGCATGTCACCAATCCTAGTTGTGGAAGCTCATTCCACAGAAAAACCAATGTCTGAGAGATGCATGTTTTTTTTTCCCCCCAGTGGCTAAAGAATGGAGAACTGGGAGCCCAGACTCACAAATTAACTTTCCCACATCAGGGGGCTGAGCAGCTATAGACAGAGCACAGGAACGATGAGGGAGAGATGGGTGAACAAAGGGAGGAATGAGCAAGTCTGTTCTCGACTTTCCTGGGAATAGGCAGCGATCTTCCAGGAGCTTGGGTCCACATCTCTTTGTTCCTTGTGTGGTGAGGTTTCCAGCCATGGTGGCTGGCAGGTGTCTTCAGCTTTGAAGACGAGGTACGTCTAGGTCAAGGTAACCTTATAGTTTGGGACAAAACATTTTTTAGTTGATCTGACTACATGCAGAGTGGAACAGAATCTTACCCAATGGTTAAGGCAACCAAGGGGACAGACACAATATGGAGGTAGAGATGCCAAGCCTTTTTGTCACAGTGCGGTCACCCTCTGGATCTCTGGAGGTCTGAGGGAAGTTGAGCTCTTCTGCAAAGGCAACTTTTGGGGCTCTGCAGGGGTAACACAGGCAGCCATCTTCCTAACATGTCAGGGGTCTTGTCTACAGCAAAGCTAGGAGGAGATTAGTAAGGTATTTCCCAGCTGTGTGACCTCCAAATTTGGTGATTTTTGTTTTTTAAAGTCCACTGAGAGGAAGCAATGCTAGACGGTTTATTTAGGTTTTTCCCTAGTAATACAATAACTCTGAGATGCCCCAGTTCGATGGTCTTGGCACAAATGTGTGCCCTGAATTGGTTACAGGTGTGGTGAGATACTGATTATCAGCTAAGGGTAGGGCATAGGGGTGGGGGTTAGGGTCAGGCTGCTCCACCTCTAGCAACAGCTAGGGTAACATGGAGTGAAATTGTCTTGTGTGTGCTATGATGTTAAAAAGGTTGGGAAACATGGCAGTATATGTTGGATGGATGGATGGATGGTTGGGTGTCCTGGCTTGTGAGAAATTATACTTCTCTATTGAACAGTGCAATAGCATCCAAGAAGTAGGTAGGGTCTGTCACAGAACTGGTCCAATGACCATTTATATAGTCCAAGACAAAGCTGAGTTTGACCCATGCTAGGCAAGGGAGGACCCCCCTGCTCCAAACTTCCTTAGGAAAGCTGCATTCATTTCCCCAATCAGAAGCAAGACAGATCTAGTCTGAGAAAGAAATTTTGTCTAAGTACCTGTCAAACTCCAATGGAATCAAATGGACTGGGAAACCTCTGTTGGGATAGGCTGTTATTTAATTCTGTGTCGCTGACAGAGACGAATCCTTGGTTGGTTCTAGGATAGGCCAGTGGACTCAGTCCCTTAGCACTAGGAGTTCCTGTTCCCAAGGTAGGTACAGCTGTACTTTCACATAATATTGTTGTGAAATTCCTCTCTTATGAGCTATGTTGTAATTTAACCAATCATTTTAGCAGACTGGCTTGATGGTTTTGGTTGAGGGGGAGTGCTGTTTGCTCATTACAGCTAGTTAACAACAAAATGCTAATTGTTCCAGGAGTCCAAGTTAGGAAGATGAGCTGAGGAGTATTCAATAGGTCCACATTTTCAGAGATTTAACATCCAAACAAAAGTGGAGTGAAAAACAAGGAGAACAATTTGCAATTTCCCCTCCCTTCCCTCTCCCCCTCCCTTGTCCTCTCTCCCCTTTCTGCTTTGGATCTGACATTGATTCCTTAAGGCAGAAGATCCCTGAAGGGCCATGTATTGCCAAATGACTTTCCCATTGTTTTCAACTTGCTGTCTTATGGTGTTTCCTTCCAGAGGTTTCTGGATGCTTTGGGGAGGGGGATGTCATAACTTATAAGATTTGTGAAACTTGGTTCTTTAGGGTTGAAAATATTTGTATTTTAGGCACCTATTAGGTAGGGATATAAATCGTGGAGTCTGACAGTTTTATTTGGTGGTAATATCAATCATGAAATAACAAATGGAGAGGAAGACCCCAAACATGTAACCCATGAGAAAATTTCATCTTCCTTGGGTAGGTTGCCATGGTGATTGGGAGCGGTGATGGTAGCTATGAAATCCAGAGGAAACGGGGAGAGTCCTGACAATATTGGGACTTAAAAATATTTGTGAAACAGTTTCTCTAATTATCTTGGGTTATGCTGGGTGTTATCAAAATTCTTAGGATTGTTTTGAGTTCAAAGAGTTGCCACCTCCGCGCCCCCCTCTGCTATTAGCTCAGGGGCCACAAACACTGCAGAAAATGGATTCTGGATCTATTCACAAGAGGAGTGGCTTTAGGGTAGAATGTAAACCCAGCACGAGGTCTTGTTATTACTCCTCCTGGCTGGGTACTGATCTAGTGTTCACCATGGTGGTTGCTTCCTTGCTTTCTGCGGACATGCTGTTCTTGCAGGTGGAGAGTGACTGAAATAATGAGGATAGCTGCCCGTCATCTCGTGGTGGTGGGTCAGCAGAGAGTTGAGGCTGCAACATCCAGATAAAACCTTCCTAGGGAGAAGCTTAATGGCGGCTGAAGTGTCATAAATAAAACACAAGTCAAGGAAGGAGCCGTAAGAAAGCATTACACCCGGGCGTGGGGGAGCCCAAACAAACTCCAGTGTGAGAATAAAATGAAAATGTCATTTTAGAATGAGGGAAAGGAAAGCAATTCAGAGAAAAAGTGGGAAAGGTGAAATTGAACCTACACTTAATAATCTCTTATTATTATCTAACTTGATTCTTCTTGGAACTCAAAGTGCTTTCAGAGGATCTGCCTTAAACCGTTTGTTGAAATAAAGAACTTACATAAAGACCATTTGTCGGTGGCTTTCTGAGACACACTGTGCAGGCAGGCCAAAGGAGAGTTGCTTGGAATGTTCCTAAGCCAGGTTGTCCTACCGCTTGCCTTGGATTTGCTTTTATAAGGTTATAGAGTTGGTGGTTCCAATCAGGTTGTGTGTGTGTGTGTGGGGGGGAGGGCAGTTAAGACTGGTTAATAGTCTTTGGATTACTTTTTTTTGTTTTCTTTGTCCTTCTTTTATTCCTCTTTCTCATTCCGCTTTGGAGGGTTGTGAACTGGCAAATAATATTGCACTGATCTGATGAACATGTTTTGGTGAATAGTGAATCTAATGGTGAATATCTATTCCCAGGTATCTGCTGTGTTCTGTTCCCTAAGAAATCAAGATGCCTCCCACCAAACCACTGTTTAATTTCCACGCAGTGTCTGAGTTAGTCAATAAAGTTAGAGTCTGGTCATCTGCATTTTCAACAAGCACCCCAAGTAATCCCAAGGCAGATAGCTTAGGAAACATACTTTGAGGCAAACTGTCATTGGCATATGTATGGGATACACCCAGATGTTATATAGATATGCTTTGAATCTCAGCTTGGTCACTAGCTACCCGTGTGGGTAAATTAGTTGATATATCTGTGTCTGTTTTCCCCTGTGTAAAAAGGGGATATTAATATCTATCTCATGGAATTGTATTTGAAAAGATGCTACAGGAAAAAAAAATATTTGCATCATTTACAGGAATGACTGCAACGCTCCTAACAAATGAGTACAAAGGAACCAGTGGGTGGGGGGCTCTGTCTCCGCTATTCTGACTCCTTTGCAGACTTTGTTCAGATATCCAGGACTCAAATTCACTCTTCCTGCTTTTAAGATGAGATAGTTTCACCTCCTTGTCAATAGCAGGTGATCAGGTTAATAATGGTAGCTAAGTTAAGGTTAAAACTTATCAAGCCCTTACCGTATGCTCAGAAACGTTGTAGGTACTTTATGTGGATTCAGTCATTTTAATCCTCTCACCAGCCTTGCTGAGCTGGGTATTGTTATCTTTCTAACATAGACAAGAAAACAGAGGCACAAAGAGTCTTTAAACATTTTGTTTTATTGGTGCATTATAATCATACATAATAGTGGGATTCATTGTGATATATTTGTGTGGGCACATAATATAATTTGGTCAATTTCATTCCCCAGTACTTTTCCATTCCCTCCCTCCCTCCCCTTTTTCCTTCCCTGGTCCCTTTACTGGTCTCTCTTGCACTGAGTTCTTAAGTGACCCTATTATTTATTGAATATGTGCAATGTTCATGGCTCAATGCTAAGTGGTCCTCATTATGCTAATTCACTGAATCCTTGCAATAATACTAAGAAGTAAGCACTGTTTTTTATATGCAGTTTAAAGACTAGGCATTGAGGTTTGGACAATTTAAGAACTCTCTGGATGATATATAACAAACAAGTGCCAGAATCTCATCTTGGACCCAGGATGTTGCACTTGAGATCCTGTTCTCTTAACCACTGGGTTCTCATTTCCAGATGAGCTTGTCAAAACAGAAATTTGTAAAGTACATGCCTTGTCTCTGCAAATGCTTTTGAAGGAGAATTTGTTATTCTATCTCTCATAATCTCCTTGGAGGCAAGGAGTGGCTCCCAGGTCTTTCTTTTCTTCCTTTTTGTCCTGCTCTCCAGATTAAGGTTGCTCTTGTATGGCTGCATAGAGGTGATGCCAAATAGCATTTTACATATTTGGTTTTACATACAAGCACCACTAAAAGAGTGCTTAATCTATGGACCAGGTACTGTGCTAGGCAATGAGAATTTGAAGTAGGTTCCCTGTTACCCTTCATCACTTTGCCCCAGTGGTTTTCTTCATAACAACGATGAGAATTTGCAGTTTTTACTTATTTACTTTTTATTATCCTTCAACATGTTGGAACAGGAGCCCTAGGAGGTAGAGACCGTCTGTTTCTTATCTCCTGGGTGCCCAGAATTTAGGTCAATGCTTGGCATGTTTTAGGTGCTTATTAAATAACTATTTAATGAGCAAATGAACAAATGAATCAAAGAGAGAACAAAAGAATGAGCTACAAGTTTATCAGGCAATAAGTGGGGTTTTTCTTCTTCTGGTGTGTATTTATTTTAATACCTTTTCTCCCCTTACCCCTGATAACTCGCATCCATCCACACCTGACTTCTGGCCAGGGGCAGTAAATAAGCAGAGACCAGAAGACTGACTTTTAGTCTGGGATTGAGGAAATAATGAGTGACAATGGAGGGATCCAGTATTAACTAGAAGTTATGGTCTAAAAAAGGACTGCCCACAGGGCCTCGGTATACAGTCAGCTCTCTGTACCTGTGGGCCCTCCATCTGAGGATGCAACCATCTGGGGTTGGAAAACATTTAAAAACAAAGCTGCGCCTGTATTGAACATGTGCAAACTTCATTTTTTCCCTCAATTTGCTAAACAATACAGTATGACAATTGTTTAAATAGCATTTTCATGATATTGGATATTATAACCTAGAGAGAAAGTATACAGGAGGCTATGTGAAATTGTATGCAAATACTGCATGATTTTACATAAGAGAATTGAGCATCCTTGGATTTTTTTTTTTAATATTGTTTTTAGTTGTAGATGGACACAATATCTTTATTTTATGTATTTTTATGTGGTGCTGAGGATTGAACCCAGTGCCTCACAAATGCTCTATCACTGAGCCACAACCCCAGCCCTGGATTTGGATTTTTGCTGGAGGTCCCAGAACTAATTCTCTAGGGACACCAAGGGATGGCTCTAGTTTTTTTAAAGTGAGGATTGCAAAGTCCTTCCAATATGCAGAAAAATGTGATTTGTTTAGATGTGGTTTCTTTATTTAGGGTGTAACCTGCCATTGGGCATGGGAGAGGAGATCTGATACTTTATGGAAGCAGCAATCCTGATGCTGGATATGTTAAGTGGGAGCTAAAGAATTTGTAAAACCCTCTGTCTGTGGTAGCCTGGCTTTGGACCCTATTGTCTTGCTGCAGATAGGTGAGTATTTCTCTTGCACTTGGACTAATAGCTCAGCAGCTGCAAGAGAACATGAGTGAGGGGAAAAATCTAACTGGGTTGGTAGAATAATGACAAAATCATTTTATTTCTGGTGAGACTGTCTTAACATTACCATATGTAAAGAAGTTCTGTTCCAGCTTCTGCAGTAGTGAGCAAGGAAATTTCTAGTCTTGTTCTCTTGGAAAGAATGAAAAGCGCATTGTGAGCCTAGATCAGGGGTCAGCCACATTTTTCTGCAAAGTCCCTTATGGTGGATATTTTGGGCTTTGTGGCTTCCTTTGTCACACTACTCAGCCGGGTCACTGTAATGCAAAAGCAGCCACAGATGATACTTTAGACAAAATGTGTATGAATGAGTGTGGCTGCATTCCAGGAAGACGGCATTACAGAGCTGGGTTTGTCTGTCTCTGGCCTAGCTGGTGTTTTGGTGTTTAATTTGTGTATCATTCTGAAACCTGGAAACACTCTGTCCTTCCACCCCCACTCCAACACACACAGTAGGTAGATAAGCCATATTGAAAACCCCACTTTGATTTCTGAAATAGCAAAAACCAGTTGGGCTTTTCACATTTCCGCCCACTGTATCTAGCTCCATCAGTTTTGTGTGAGCATAACTTGAGAACTAGATGTATCTGATTGCAACTTCAAAAATGGAAATGAGGGAGACTTAATAGTCCCTTCTCTTAGGAACCAACTTGAAGTCTGACTATGGAGGTCACAGACCTCAGACCAAAGCTTTGGAGGTCGATTCCCTTTAGAAAGGGCCCTGAGCTGCATTAACCATCTCCGTCCTCTGTCCTCCTTGCCCCCCAGAAGAGCTTCCTGGACCAATGCCACCTTACCCCAAGGCCAGCCTGACCTTGGCCATCCATCTCTGCTTGATAAAGCCGGGCACCACAAATCACAGGACTTCCCATTGACTTTCCGTCAGGGTGAGGGAACCGAAGCTCTTCTTTAAGCTGAGAGGCGCGGAACCTGGTTCCTTTTCACCCACTTGCTGTAATGGGAACTTCCCAGGTTGAAGGAGCCCAAGTCGGGGCATGTGGCAAGAGAGGATGAATGTCGAGGGAGTCCTGTCTGTGCTCTGGGCCCTGTTGGGTGACTGGATGCTCAGGTGGATAAGTCGCACTGGGACCCCTCTACCCTTGAGATATGCAAGGGATTGTAGGATGTCTATTCTGGGGAAGAGCAGAGAATGGGGCTGGGCTGCCTGTCGGCTTGTTAGACAAACTCCTGAGAATTGTCACTCTGTCCTCTGGCCCATGCTGCATTAGCTAAAGCCCCTGAAGGCGTGTCTACACAGAATGAGTTTAATTGAATAAAATATCATCAGCTTCTTCCCTGCCAGGCTCTCTGTTACTTGGTGACTTCCATGGGTCCTATTCTTTGCTTCACAGTTGGCATGGGCTTCTCTCTCAGGAGGAGATTTGAGTCAGAATGCTTGAAAGCATGACTGCCCCATCCTTATTCCTGGAGGAGGAGTACCTTTCTTTCCTTGCTAAGTAAGACTGTCTCCATGGTCCTCAGTAAGTTGGGAACAGCAGAGGACACTTCACTTGAGCAGCTAAGGCTTCCGTCCACTTCAAGATGAAGTTCTCAAACATGTCTTTGGGGGGCTGGGATTGTAGCTCAGTGGCAGAGCGCTTGCCTTGCATGCGTGAGGCCCTGGGTTCGATCCTCAGCACCACATACAAAGCAATAAAATAAAGACATTGTGTCCATCTACAACTAAAAAAAATTTAAAAAACAAAAAAAAAAACAAACAAAAAAAACATGTCTTTGGTACCTAGTACATATAATAAAATATCATGGTTGCCTTTATTCTTTGCAACAGATGGATTTGTAATCTTTGTAAGTCATTAATTTATCCATTCAAATAGATGAACTTATTAAATATTATTTGAACATCTGCGATGGCATGGTGCTATTGGGTATCTTGGCAAGAAGTCCACCTGGTTGAGTTAGTTGTCTCTTTTCACAATCGCTTAAATCCCTGCTATTTATCTTCTATCATCTATCTATCTACCTATCTACCTACCTACCTACCTACCTACCTTGGGTACCAGGGATTGAACCCAGGGGCACTTAACCACTGAGCCCTATCCACAGCCCTTTAAAAAATTTTTTGAGACAGGGTCTTGCTAAATTGCTGAGGATGATTTTGAATTTGTGATCTTCCTGCCTTGGCCTCTGAGCCACTAGGATTACAGGTGTGAACCCCTGTGCCTGGCTCTTGGAATATATTTATGAATATATTTATCAGGTTAGAACTAGGATAGTCTTTGTCCTTGGCCTGAAATGGAAAGAGATGTCATTGTCCTCTGGTTTTCTAGGAAGGGAGATGTGTAGATGGTCAAGAGGCATCCTGATGATACCTAAGGACCACATATTCACAGATGACCAAGGGTCATTCCCCAAAAACTGATTCCTGGCCCGCATGAGCTCATGGATTACAGTCTTAATACGGCTGTGTGCTTTCCCAATCATAAAACAAAATCATGTTTTGTTTGTGATCCTTGTTTACTTTTGTTCTCAGTGTTGTAATGCAGTTCTATGGGGGCAGGGTCACATGCCCTCTGCCTACTTACTGATCATATACTTCTGGGTAGCTCAGTTCAATTCTCAAACTGTAAGATCATGAACCAGCTTATGCTCTGGCACATAGGGGCAATTAATAATTCATTGTATCAGGGATAGCATTCTTTAGTTCTAGCTCTAAATTCAAAAAGCAAAACATGTAAACACTCACTGAATGTCCATCTGTCTGACACTGAGCTGGCTGCTGGAGGTTTAGTAATGATGGGATACAATCCCTCCTGTTAACAGTAGAATTTTCCATTACTTGAGAAGGCAGAATGGTGGCTTTGTTATGAGCCTGGGCTCAAATCCCTGCTATGCTACTTACTATTTGACTTGGGGGTGAGTCATAGAAACCTTCTCTGCCTTACTATTTCAACCCTGTTTAAAAAAAAAGAGAGAGATCATTATATCAAGCATATTTTAGGGCTGTGATCTTATGAATTAGTATATATATAAGGTGCTAAAATGCCCACCAAATAGTAAGTAAAAATGTTTAAAAATTTCTTTAGACTTGGGAAAGAGTGACTGCATGTCCTTAAATCTTGTTTTGAAGCAGTCTGACTGGTCCACCCAAGGATTATTTAAATCTAGGGCATGTACCACAGCTGGTCTTGCTATTTATTATTAAGGATCCAGATTCTGAAGCTACATGTTCACTCATGGATCTTTGCTGGGGATATAAATGGTTCCTGTCCACTGCAGATTACTTGCAAGGTTCCAGTTTTATTGCCCCTTTGGACTCTAACCTAACAAGTTTAACAAACTTCTTTTGGCACATCTTCCTTTATATATAAATCTCTTTTCCTCAAATGCTCTGTGAACCATTGTTACTGTCCTGCTGGATTCCTTATTAATTAAATCGTTGGCACATGTTCATTCTGTATTTGTATGGGGTTATGTTTTTAACATGGTGAAATTATACCTTGAGAAATGTCATCTATAATCACACGGGTTGATGTGATTGTTGATCTCATCTTTATTTTCAAAGACTAATGTGGTAGATCATTGGGCTAATTGTTAGGAAGACCTAGATCTAAAATCCAGTTCTACCACTTCTTAATTTTGCCAGTCAAGGTATTCAACCTCAGTTCCTGCATCTATGAAATGATAAAAATAATGCCTAGGTTAATAAGCAGCTGTGTAACCTTCCAATGTAGCCCACCAGGGACTGCGCCCCTGAAATAGCAAATATGGATGGAGCAACTTAGCATACATGCTTCTTACACCTGCAGCTGATGATAGCCCCTCAAAGCCGGGCTGCTTGCAGGTTACCTTTCAAACAGCTTTTCTCAGTAGAATCTGCCTCCTTATCCTGCACCCCTTCTCTCTCCCCTGCCAAGAGAAAAAGTAATAACAGCATGAATTGTGTTCATGTCTCAAAGCAGCAGGGTGCAAAGCATTTTCTGTTTTATTATAAACAAAAAGGACTACTGTTGGGTGACACTTTATGCTAAGCTTTATGCTTTCAATTGCTCATCTTTTAAAATCTTTATCCCAACTGAAATAAGCACTAGCATGCCCATTTTATAGATAAGAAATTTCTACTCGGTGGTGAGGTAACTGACCCAGGAACACTCAGTTAAATGATCAGCTGAAGCCTGGATTCTAAATGAGACATCTGACAGCATCCCAAACTTGTATTCTGTCTCATCCATTGAGCCCTCAGTATGCAAAAGATACTACTGTGAACCTGTGGGGGACAGCAAGGTGAGAGTTGGTGCCTACTCCAGAGGGGCTTATCTTTTACAAGTGAAAGGTCAAGAAAAAGATGGTCATTAATGTCAATTTGGTGGCTGCCATGTGCAAGGTGTATGAGCAAGGTGTGTGTTGCACCTGCATCCCATCTCCTCCTCACCTCCATCTGGCAAAGTAGCTGATGCTATCTCAGTTCTATGGGTAATAAAATAGTTCCTGGAGATGAAGTAACTTGCCTCACATCTCACAGTTATACTGATTTCAACTTCTGTGAGCTCTCATTTATAGCCCCCCTGTATTAGACACACTAAGATACATTTGCTACTGTATGAAGGTCAAAGATGCTCGGGATGAGCTTGAGGAGCCCTGCGTGGGTTGATGGAAAACTCTGCAGTCAATTTAGTCAATGTTTATTGGCCCCATACTGTGTGAATGGTGGGAAAATGATGATGGGGCCTCTGAACTTGAGCAGCTCGTGGTCCACCATGAGGGCAGATGGGCAAATGGGTAATTATGACCCAGCAGGGTAAATGATGTGCTGGGGGACACAGCGAGGGTATGGAAGTGAACCCTTAATCAGGTGGCCTTGGGGGAGCAGGGGAGGCATCTTCCCATGGCTGTACCTCAAACTATCAGTTTCATTTACTGGCCACCTGGAAAGGATGTGCCCATAGTTTGTCCTCCCTGCTTTTGAGGCTCAGCACTGGCTCCAGCAAACCACCTGTATTGGACTTGCAAATGTTTTTTCTTGGGCAAGGAGACCTGCATTTCTAAATCATATTTGCTTGAATATTTGTTTGAACTAATTTGAAAATTAGTTTTCACTGCAAACCAGTGGTCTGCTGAAGCACCTCAAAAGGATGCTGAGGTGTCAGGTTTAATATGCCTTGGAATGGAAATAAATTATAGTGAATACCAGGCAAAATTGTACCCTATGTACACAGATGACTATAAGTTAGGAATATTTGCTTGCAGGGCTCTTTGTTAATTCCTGTTATACCCCCAGATGGATTGGAGGTTGCTTGGATCTATAGGTTTGATGGGTCTCCATGGGATATCCTGGTTATGAAATCTACAAAATTACCTACATTAAAAATTCTCTCATCTATCCTAAATTCTGCAAAGACTAATATTCAAATAACCTAAAAGAAAAAGTTTCTTCCATTCTGGGGGGGCATCTGTTGTTACCCTTATATTACTTCATGTATTCTTCCAGAGGTAGCATGTACATACGTGGATAGAAGTGTGTGTACACACGTGTGTGTATAAAAACATGTCTCATTTTTGGTTGTCTTTTACTTAAGCAGCAGCATGCTATGATACTATGTCTTGCATCTTGCTGTTTTTTCCTCATTTAACAATATATTTTGGAGGTTATCTGTTCTGCTGTGGTGCCTGTAGGCCTGCTTTATCTTTTTCAATGATTGTTTCATGTGGATACATTTTAACCAGATTCCTTTTGATGTACATTTGAAATGTACTTGGTCTTTAGCTCTTAGGAAAGAGACTGAGGAATATACTTGTACATAATTTTGCCCATGTGTGATTCTTTTTTTTGGATACTTGTCCTAAAAGGGGAATTTTCAAATGAAATGTTCATCATAAGTTTTGCCCAAAATTGCCCACCTGCCCTCCAGAGATGTGGTACCAATTTCCATTCCTATCAGCAAGATGGAAGGATTGTCTTGCTTCTTCATAGGCTCTGTGATCGGTTTTAGTCAGCTTCTGGGGACCATTGCAATGATGAAAACAGGTGTTTTGTCTGGAAACTGGGTGCAAGTTAGATTCAGGAGGTTGTGAACTGAAGTGCAAAACCTATCTGATCAGCTCTGAGAAGTTGCATGCCAGCGTTTAAGGACTGAAGCCTGCTTCTTTTGGAATTCTGGCCCTCAGAATGCCTTTTTATATCCTGGATGCATTTTAACCTGTTGTTTTTTTTAAATTTTGTAATTTTTTTAAAATGACAGCTGGACACCCCATGTTTGTGTTTCCTAGAAGCCTCTGGCTTGATTTCTTTCTTTCTTTATTTGTTTTTCATTCCTTTCCCCCATCAATTATTCTTTGTTTCTTCAAAGTTTGCCTCCGATCTCTGTATCAGGCCTGGTCACCTCATGTTGGGGCATTCTGCATTTCCATCCACCTTTCCTAGTGGGTCTTGAGTGGGTGACCTTATCACTCCAGGAGGCAAACATACACGGCATGGATCTGCCAAGCTCAATATCCTTTTACTTAAATGTTAGATGGATTTATGTTATTGCTCTGGGAAGCAGTGATCCGGGGCGGAATTAGTGTTCTGAGAGGACTCTGGTCCTGTTAAAAAGGCAACAGGATGGTGTGGGCACCTGCCCAAAGCTATGGGCTGGGTCTACTCTAGTCTTTCTCCTTTCTCCCTCTCCTTTAAGTCATTTGGTTATTTGAATCTTGTTTGCTTCTGAGCTGCTAAACTACTGGGGTTTCCAGATTGAGGATGCCACCAGCTCTACCCTAGTGACTTTCAATGTGGCAAAAAGAAAGGCCACAGGCATGGTATTGTCTGATCTGGGCTTGAGTGCTCCCATAATGCTGGAAATGGCCAGGCTGGAGCCTGGTATGGTGGGAGCTTTGGAAGGGAGGTCTTCCTTCTAGAGGTTCTTGGGAAGGCATATTGAACTGTAGCAATCGAGGTCACATGCAAATTTGGTCAATTTCCAGGAATGACTACTACGATCCAAACGCTTTCCTTTACTAGATTTCCCTGCTCTGCCTCAAAGGTGTGTTCCTAAATGCTTGCCAGCAAGTGAAAATTAGGTGGTGCAGTCAGGAAGGAGGTGTATAGAACTGGGATGCTTCACAATTGGTTGGTTTATCTCAATTCTGCCACTTTCTAGTTGTGATTTTTGAATACTCAATCTGTTAGGCCCCAGGTCTACTCTTTTATGAAAAAATAATTGTGGCTGCTTATCTTAATCAGAAGATTACCAGCTGGAAAAAGTAAACTACTCGTTGATTTTTTTTTTTTTTTTTTGGTGGGAGAGGGTGCCAGGGATTGAACCCAGGGGTGTGTTTTATCATTGAGCCACATCCCCAACCCTTTTACAAAATATTTTATTTAGAGACAAGGTCTCACTAAGTTGCATAGGGCCTTGCTAAATTGCTGAGGCTGGCTTTGAACTTGTGATCCTCCTTCTTCAGCCTCCTGAGTCTCTGGGATTACAGGTATGTGCTACAGTGCCCAGCTTGTTGATAATTTTGAACTGGAAAGACTTACCAATTCATTGGTGATGTGTACTAGTTGACTTACCTACATCATGTTTATTTAATGCTTAAAACCAGCATTAGAGATGAGTACGGTTGTCCCTGTTTTTGCAGATAAAGATGTTTAGAGCAGTTAAGAAACTGGACTAAAGTTACACATTTTACAAAGCTGTTAAGTGGTAAAGGCAGGTTTTAAACCTCAGTGAATAAAAGTGAGTGAAGGTGAGGCTCAGACTCTCCATGCATCCCAGTGGTTCTCGAGCTGGGGTGATTGTGTCCCCCAGAGAGCACTGGACAATGGTGACAGTTTTGGTTGCCAAGCTGGGAGAGGAGGTATCCTAATGGTTTCTAGTGGGTAGAGATGCTGCCAACATTCTATAACACACCAGGCAGCCCCCTACAGCAACGAAAAAGCCAGACTCAATATAAACAGCAATACTAGGCTAATCCATGTGATTGACACTTTTCTATAAAGAACATAAAAGGAGGGCAATCTTCCCCTGAACTATATTTTTTCCTTTGTAGCCTTGTCACCCCATAATATCCTAACAGGATTAGTTTATCATGTTTTGTGATGTATCTATTTGTTATAAGGTAAACTTCTTGGGGACAGAGACCTTTGTTTTCACTGTTTCTCAAGTGCTGAGGGGTGGAATATCTGCATTGTAGGTGCACAGTAAATATTTGTTGCTTAAACAAACAGTACAAGAGTAAGTGCAGGTGACAATTTGGAGATCCCTGATAGAGAAAGGGAGCAGTAAATTGGATGTTAGGATGAGATGGTGGTGATCAGGCTCCTGCTAGGGTCTCGCTCCAGAGGGCTGGACTGCGGAACTCATTGTGCAGCTCAGTGTCTTTATGTGGCTCTGAGTTAGGAGGTGCTCAGTTCCTGCTGTCAGCCTACCACCAAGGAACATTGTATGCCTATATTTCATTTCCTGGGCTTTCAAGGGGTGTGCTCTTCTACAGTGACACTGCCTTCTCCATGGAGGTGTTAGGGGGACAATTTTGACTCAGAAGCAGCATGCTTTCCTTAGGAAGTATTTTTCACATAATTCAAAGACAAATTACTCTTAAAAAGAAACATTTTCCTCAAGGGGAATTATAGAGATGCAAAGGCTTTCCAGGAACACCCAGTACTCCCGTGTGCCTTCCACGTTGCTTCCCTGTCACCCCACTGCTTAAGGTGAGAAAGGACCAGCCTCTCCCTATGGGATGCTCCTCAATAGAGCAGGATGGGGCAGGGTGCATCACTGATCTCAGGGAAGAGAAACTGCCCTGTACTAATTCATTTCAACTTTGTTTGTGAACTTAGAATGATGTCCACCTCTGAAGTTCTTGTGAGTGTAATGGCCAGGATTTTTACTGTGACAGCTGGTCCCAGAGTTCTTCCTCTTGGCTCTGAGACTGTGGGAGGTGGATGCTGTTTTCCTAGTTGGGAACGAGACAGCAAAAGAAAGGGAGAGTTGAACATTCTGTATAAGAAACAGATTCGGGGTGAGGGGATGAGAAGAGAGGGACGCTGAGTAAACAGGACTGAGGATAGGTGACATCAGTGCCACCAAGTCCTATCCTCCCCATTGCTGACCTTCATTCTGTACTGTGTGGGTCCAGGACAGGAGGCCGAGTTCCAGGTCTGACAGCCTGTGGCAGAGAGAAGCCTAGACGTGAGATGCTGAGGACATGGAGAGTTCAGTGCTAGTGACTTGGGCAGAAATGAGACGAGATCTACACCTTCTGGATTCACAGAACTCTGGGGGAAGTGGTGTTCTCCTTATAGAACACGAGGCAGAGGTTTTGTTATTTAGTTTTACCTAAATAGCAAAGGGCAGACAACTATGGGTCATAAGGAGATGTAAGTTAGTATTGATAGGGGCTAGCCTAGGACCTAAGAACGTAATATGTGATTGCAGACATGTAATTATTTTTCTTCATTAAATTGTATATACTCTTCCCTTAGAATCATTCTTGATGTGAACATTTTGTTGGGCTATTTTAAAAATTGTTTTTCTGTTCTTGGTTAGGATATGCTCTTTCTTGTTTGCCTCAGGCCTCACTTCTCCCTATTGTCTTTCTCCTTCTGGCTGATTCACATATTTATGCTACAAACATGAAGGAGTGTGGTTTATACTTAACCTGTATAGAGAGAAGGGCAAACTGACATTGTCTGATGTCTGTCCTTACAAGTGGGTTGTGTTATTTATCATAATTGCTGCCTCTCCTGTGGAAGGATTAATTTTTTTTTTAACATCCCTATCACATCGATAAGTGATTTGATTTTGGTCAATGACGTAAGCTGAAGAGAAATGCATCACTTGCAAGGACAAGTGATACATGTTCTTTCTGCATAGAGCCATTGACTGATTCATTTTTTCCTCCCCTGCCATGAGATCAGGTAGAGGTTGCTCTGCCAGCAAGTGAAAGAACCCAGAACAAAATTGTTGGCAACCATTGACAGACTCATAGCACAGATGGGTAATGTTTGCTGTGAGCCACTGCAATTTTGGGGGTAATTTTTACCTTAGCATAACCTTTTCTTTTATGACTAGTGCAACCACTTTGTGTCTTCTAAATGCTGAGCTTGGGGAACATGGCCTGGCTTGGATGAATGTTCAGGAAATCATCTAGCTCTTTCCTTATTTCCACTGAGATAACAGAAATTTGAGGAGGAGAAGTTCAACATTCTGTTCTGAGCAACAGATATACAGTAACATAAAATTGACTGCTGTAATGGCGGCTGGGTGTGAAGCCCTAATAAGTACCCCGCAAAAGGGAGCTAATTGTGGAATATGAGTGTTGACAGAATTCATGAGACTGCTTCCCTTTTACTCTTTCTTCATCAATTAATGATTAATTATTCAGTCTTTTTGGGTAGGTCCAAATGAGCCCGGTGGATTTTAAGAAGAACAATATATGAAATGAGAGCTTTACTTACAAAAATGAATCTGATTTGGGTGACATAAATCATTTCAGGTGTACCTCCTCCCTTAGCAGACATAAAATAATCCTGTTTCTACTGTTAGTTATCTCTGTGACAAAGACTCCTAAATCTACATCCCTGGCTTTGACTCTCCTTCCTGTATCTATTATTTTCCCAGCCACTAAAACAGGATTTTGGAAGCTCTAATACCCCTCAAACTCAACATTATGCAGGTCTGAACTTGTTACTTTTTAGGCAGCCCGTTTATACCATGATGTCATTATTCTTAGGGTCTCAAATTGAGTTTGCTAGGTCAAAGAAGGCACCCCAGGAGGACAGAGAGCAAGACTAAGGGCTTAGAGGAAGGGAATCCCAAGGATGGTCCAGGGGATCATGAGATGCTGAGAATGGGTTCATGTTCAAGCAGAGTAGATTTAAAGATGGATTTGTGGGTTGGAGTGAGATTGTGGAGGGTCTGGGAGGCAGGGCTGAGGTTAGGACTTAATTCTATGACCAAAAGGAATCCCTCGATGGGAAAAGTTTCCTTTTAGATGTTCTTGGCACAAGCATGGAGGATGGATGGAAGGAGGAGGGGAGTTTGGAGGTAGAGATCAGTTAGGTGGCCAGAAATAATTCATCTGAAAGATACTTACAACCTGAACTGGACCCGAGGGAGTGGACAGAAGGGAATGTCAGCTCTTGACCTCCCCAGGGGGAAGAGGAGCCAGATATGCCTTTGTGTCACCTTCTGTTCTCAATAAAATGTCTTTGCCACACTGAGCTGTGGAGAGGAATTGGAGCTGAGAGGCCTCACTGAAATCCCTCGAGACTCTGAAACGAGGCCAGCCATGAGGGAATTCATGGCCTGAGCCAGCAATTCCCTTCGGAGCTGAAGAACAGGAGTCACTTCTGCAGAGCCGTCTGCCCAGCATTAGCCAGAGACCCCGCCATCTTGCTCAGCTTCTTTTAATAGTCTTGGGTTCTGCTTGACAGTGGTAGCCCATGGAAATGATGCTGCCCCCTCACACCCCTCCCCTTTTATTAAAAGCAAGAAGATTTTTTTAATGCTGTTTGCAATCCATGCAGAAAAAGTATTTCCCAGCAGGTGTTTGAGTATCAAGCAGGTTTTGTGGCTGTCCCTTCTATACCTCACTTCAGCCCCCACTCAGCAAATTGCTTGGTCCACGAATTCTTATCTCCTTTGCTGCCTTCATTAAACTAAGGAAAATAAAGATCATTAACAGCCCCTTTCATTGATTATTTTCTAAAGGGCATGATGCATTGTGGAGAAAGGGAATGATTGGAAGCTCTAGTATAACCATTATGTAAATCGGTACCTGCTCCTCAGACAAGTCCAACCAGCAGCCTGGGAGGAAGTTGAGGGCTGAGATCTTAAGATTGAGTTCATCTCCAGCTGTGGAGACTCATACCAAAATAGTTTGAAGAGACCCTTGTAGATATTAGTGGAAATAGACCCCTCTTAATAACTGTCACATGGATGTCTTCCCAGAATCCCACGTATGTAAATGTTTAATGTCACATAAATTCTTTTGGAAGAGAGAAACACACAAACTTTGCTGAGAAGAGACGTGGAAATAAAGGAAACAGATTTTATAGAAGGCAGTAAAAATTAAAAAAATTCATGGTGTATTTTTTTTATCTTTGAGACAGTGACCAGATTAAAGATACTTGTAGGATGTCAGGTGTTTGCGGCTCTGCACAAGGGCGCTTCACCATTAATTCAAATTAGATCTCTTCATCTCTGCTTTGAGTATATCTTCATTATTATTTCTTTCACAACTCTCCACCACTCCTTCTTTACCTCAGTTCTGCTCTTGGTTTCTGCCATTTTTTCTTCCTCCTCCTAACAGTCTGATGGTCCTCCTTTGGTTCTATTCTCTTGAGAATTCAAGACACCCATGAGCTCATGCATTTGCAGCCTGCTGGCGGGGCGCCCCAGGCCAGAGGCTCTGCTGTGGTTTCCACACACTGGACTTGGTTGCATATCCACATCAGAGAGGAGAGAACAATATCAAGAGAAAAATGAATGGAATCAGTTTGGACAAAACGAGGAAAGCAGCTAACCTACCTCCCGGGGCCTACTGAAGCAGTTACAATTTATAGAAACAAAGCAAGAAAATATACATATGTAGATTCAGCTGGGCTGTGCGGGACAGAGATACAGGGCCATTCTGGTGTCCTTGGCCTCCTCCCAGGCGAGGGGGGTGGGTGGGCAGCTTTTCAGGTTCCATTCTTGGCATGAAGAACTTGAGATGATGGAGAAATGCTGCTTCTCAGGATGTTGAGGCTCTTAATTCTAAAGGCACTGTGTTGCATTGGGACATAGATGTCACCCTGGTTCATTGAAAAAATTACATTATGCCAAATATAAGTAATGTTTGTTTCTCACTTTGCTTCCTTGTGGTTTTAAGGAGCTTTATTTATGGGAGAAGTTATCATCCCTTTTGTAGAGATTGGAAAAGTGTGGATTAGGGAAGTAGTGACTGGCCCAAAGATGACAAAGTCACACAGGGGGACCTGGCTATATGATGTCATCTTAGCATCATGCTATCTCAAACTTCAACATTAAGTGGGGACCAGCTCCCTGTAGCTAAGCTAAGTCGAAACTTTAGGATGTCACTTTGCAAAGGAAAACCTTAAAATGCCCATGACCTCACCACTATTTCTAGCTGTGATGTTCAGGAGCTGATTGAAATCTGCTTTCAGTTCCCAGAAATCTTTGCCTTTGGTGAACTTTTTCTTCCAATGTGAGATATACTAACCTTTTGTATTGGGAAAATTAAAAAAAAAAAAAACTGGAATGTATTCACACATTCTGAGTACCTTATGTGTAAAATGTTCCTGGCCCATTACCTCTTTGGGCTTCCCAGGAAGAGGTATTCTTGGAAGGTCTTGCAGCCTTGGTGGTAGCTAGTAAGACTCGACTCCTCCAGGGCAGTGATGACTAGAATTCTGGCCAGCTTTACCCATGTCTGGCGTCCAACTGCTGAGTCATTAACCAGTGCTTACAGGAACTTGAACCTCTGTGGGTGGAATCCAGGGATGCTCTGCTCAGCATGGCTTCCCTTTCTTGGCACAGGAGCTGTGTGACACTCTTCTGACAGCTATCTCTGTACACAGTGCTCCTTTGTGCCAGGCGAGCTGTCAGGAGGATCCAGGCCTCAAACTCCAGTAGCTCACTCTGAGTACCCAGGCTGGCTCTTTTGGGTATCAAAATGATGGTGCCATCTCTAGATGATCCTCTCTGAATATTAAAGGATCGGCAAGCAGGAAACCAGCTCCTAGGTCAGGTTAATAGGCGGGGCCTGCATTTTGGGAAGGATGAGAAGATAGTATTAGAGAAAATCCAGACAAAGCCACGGAGGATCTGCAAACCCTGGCCTTTTGCCTTGTTCTGCTGAGAGGCCTCAAGTGTCCAAAGGCTGTGGACCAATGCCACTGCCACTCTCACAAGACCTGGGGTGCACCCACCTGCCGACTCCATGGGTAATAAGTGCACCAGGCTTCCCGTCACTGTTACTCCCTCCCACCTGGCTCCAGAGTCCCCAGGAAGAGGAATTATGGAACTCAGGATGAATATGTGCAGAAAATGACCACAGAGCACTCTGCCTGGTATCACAGGCACAGCCTTAGGGTCTGACACTGGGCCCTCCTTATCCTGCCTAAGGATGTTCCCAGCTACCAGCAAACACTCTCCTCCTAGGTGTCAGTTTTCCTGGTTTAAATTAATAGCATTAAATACATTGAATGCTTCGTGTTTGAAGTATCCTGGGCCCAAATCTCTAAAGTTCTTAATTTCACCTTCCCAAATTAATGTTTTTGTTCTTTCTCTCCCTCAACCATTCCTTCTCTGTGCTAAAGACCAATAGCTGCAAAATCCTAGGAAGCTAGATTTTTGACTCCATCTATGTAAGAAATTCTCAACGGACTTGTCCTCAAATAGGGTACTTTTGGAACGCAATGATGGGGCTCAAGGAAGTCTCTCGGCTTCTTCCCAAGAAGAAAGAAGCCTTTCTTCTCACTGTGGCACTTTTATTGTCTGCACTGTCACAGCTACTTGACTCCCAAAGGTAGCCACCTGCCTCGGACCTTGGACCAGTGATTCTTAAACTGTGGTTCCCAGACTAACTGTTATTGTACCACCCAGAAACTCTTAGAAATACACATTCTCAGGCCACCCATAGACCCACGGACTGGGAGATTGATTTAATTGGTGTCTAGGAGGGGCTGGATCCCAGGTGACAGAATATTCACATCTCCCAGATGATTCTGATATCAGCCAGGGCTGAGAGTCAGTGTTAGGATAGTGCTTCTCAAACTTGCATATGCATCAGAATATTACCTCAGGCCTTGAAGACATACAGAAGTGTGGGCTCTACTCCTGGAGTTTTTGATTCAGCAGCCCTGGGTGCGTCTGAACTCCAAGCTGATGAGAACCGGGAAACTGGTGTCTTGTCCCTCTGGCTGCAGGTAGTTGCCTTATCCATATTAGCCGATCAGTATTCTGTTGAATACTTGATGGAACTTGGTGCTTGAACCCAGGGCTTCTGTCTGCTGCTGTCTCCTCTCCAGCACTTGGCACCCCAGCTGCCTTGCTGCTCCTTGAATCTCAATTGTTTCAATGAGAAGTCCATCCAGCTCTGCCTGGGTCTCCTTTCCAGAGCTGATGATAGGAACTGTCTAAAACTAGCCAGCTGCAGACATTTTCACTGGCTTTACATTTCTCAGGAATCGCTATGCCCACTGCCTGATGTTCAGGGTCTTCATAACCACTGCTTGATACATTTTACCTTTTTCCCTGTGTTTCAAGCAGGAGGGTAAATCCATTCTCTTACTCCAAGTTGGGCAGCAGTCATATTCCAATTTGCATTTATGAAAGATTGCTGCCAACTGTTGAACAAGGACTCCCTCTCTTCAGGGAGGAAGAGAGGATGATTGCAGATAGGCTAGGGTGAGCTCTGGTGGTCCAGGGGTGGTGGCAAGGGCAGCAGAGGCCACCAGAAGTGAGACCTTTGAGTTTGATTTTTGGACACACTACTGAGAGTACCTGCTGAGGAGGGAATTCTACACAGAAGGCTCCTCTTTGTAAACCTACCTGTCTCACCTGTTGTTTACCAATGAATTGATATTGGAGTCTGGTATTAGATTACCAACTTTATGGGGATAGAAATGATTGTTTTGTTTATTGCTTTGTGTTCAGAGAAGAAAACATAAGCTACACAAAGACGAATCTGCAAGAGTCTATTGCATAAATAGATGCTGCCTCGTGATCCTCTTCTTTGGATGAGACCATCTTTCAGCTTATGATTTCAGCTCCTATGGTTTGGTTGAGTGCCTACCAAAAGTCCTCCTGTAAAAACTTCATCCCCAGCATGGTGGTCTTGGGAGATGCTGTACTTTTAAGAAGGAAGGTTGAGAGGGAGGTCCTTAGGCCATTGAGGGTGTGCCTTTGAAAGCAATTGTGGGGCCTTGGTCTCCTCCCCTCTATTTCTGATTCCTGGCTTGAGGTGGACCCTCCCTCCACTCTGACTTCAGTTCCCTCCATGATTTGCCTACTTTATCAGAGACCCAAACTAGTGAAGCTCCAGGACCATGAGCCAAAATAACCTTTTTTTTTGTAAGTAGCTTGTCTCAGGTATTTCATTATAGTACCAAGAAACTACTAATTCACTGCCACTTTTCATTTGCTTGTTCAGGTTCCCATTTTATCAGCCACTTTTTTCCTATAGCTTTCTTAAGATGTAGCAGCAATAGCACTGCCTGGGAATTTGTTTAAAATTCAGAATCTCAGGTTTCCCCCTATATCTGTTGAACTGGACTGTGCATCTTAAGACACTGATCTAGTTATTTTTCCTTTATAACTTATAATATATTTGTTTTCCACTGTCCTATGTAACGAGGAGTAAAAGAATAAGATAAAAAATTGTTCATTTAATTTGTATACACATTTAAGCCTGACCTAAGCCACCTCTAGTAGGTCCTGATATAAAATTCTACCTGTAGGATAGGACTCAGCCCTAGTACCTGGCCCTCATCCTTATCAGAATGTTCTAGTAATGCCCACTTTGTCCAGAGAGTGTTTCCAATTTCAACTCTGTATCTGTAAGGAGCATATGCCATAGACATTCCTGGACATGCTGGGGACTCACTAAGTTGCTGGCCATAAGGAATTTGCTTAGTCATGCCTACTTGTGATTGATAAGGGGCTATAAGGGGCACCTAACCATAGGCCTGCCTAGCAATGACTGGTTACAGTTGAGAGGGAGCTCAACTCCATGCACATGTGCAAAGAAAGGCCCAGTTGAATTATACTATCTTACTAGACACAACCAATGGAAATTGACTTTCACTGGGTGTAACCAATCACCAGCTCACACTACCAACTTGGAACTGCATTTAAACTGCTTGTCATGCCACATTGTGGGCTTTGCTCCAAGGACATCAATGAGACGGCCACCTTGCTGTCCGTCCCTGGATCAACTCCACCATTCCCTGACGTCCAGCCACTGACTGAAGAGAACCATCAGACAAGGACAACGTCTGCTCTTTGGCTAAAAGAAGTCATCTGGCATCAGAGGTATTTTGGGGCTTGTGGTTGCCCTAGGATTGTGTGAATTACTTGTAATGTTTAGTTGCCCTAGGATAGTGTGACTTACTGATAGTGTTTAATTAGTGCGCACTGAATGCTAGTTGGGGTGCTCCGGCACACCCAACACTTTTTGCATTAGTTAATTGTATTTGATGATTGTTGTGATTGAACATACACTTGCATTTAAAGACAATCCGCCTCCGAGTAACTATTAATTGCACATGCTGCTTGTGACAGTATCTTTGCAGAAGAGTCTGTCAGTCTGTGTCTGCCTCTTTGTCTTTCTTTCTCTGACATTTGGAGATCATATTCATCATGTATGAAGTCTACAAAGATTCCAGAAAATCCCCTAATTAATACCAATGGGAACAGGTACAGAAATCCAGGAAGAGAAAAGCAAGAGAGGACATCCCGTAGCATACGGGGAGAGTGGACGTCGCAACTGATTAGAAGCAACAAGTTTCAAAAACGAAAGGGCACCAACCTGAAAGCCTCGGTGCTCGAGGATTTGAGGATAAATGGCTTTTTCATGATGGGTAATTAACTCATGAAGTGGGTTCCCGGAGGTGGCAGGGAGAGCTGATCGACAGTGACAGAGTCCGGGAATTGCTTTCACAGCTCTTTCCCTGTTTGGCTAAGAATGTAGAGAGTAGTCACTGGGGAAGTCATCCAGGAGGATACTGCCCAGCAACTGGCTGAATACGTATGATGACAGATGACTGTGCCCCAGAAGGGCATGAGAGCTCCATCGTGTGGCTGAAGTGCTAACTTGGGACATCCTCCTTCAGCACCTATGTGTGGATTCATGTTCTATTTTATTTTATTTTATTTTTTTTGGTACTGGGGATTGAACTCAGGGGTACTCAAGCACTGAGCCACATATCCAGCCCTATTTTGTGTTTTATGTAGAGACAGGGTCTCACTGAGCTGCTTAGTGCCTTGCCATTGCTGAGGCTGGCTTTGAACTTGTGATTCTCCTGTCTCAGCCTCCCTAAGTACTGAGATTACAGGCTTGAGTCACCGTGCCCAGCTCTCATGTTCTGTTTTATTTGATGTGGTGATTGACATAGGCAACACAGGTAATATCATTTTTATTTATTGAAGCATTTATTCCTTTTTTTTTTTTTTGGTTGGAAAGAGGAGGAAATTGTGGCTCAGAGAAATAAATTCCCCAGGGGATTCTGCAGGACTAGGACCTGGGAATTCTGACCTTTATTTTAATTGTCCTTTCTCTCTAACTCATTATATATTTGTTTTCTGATGCTCTCTGTAGCATGGTGTAAAAAGTCATAGGAGAAAGAATTCATTTTGCATTGGGTGGGATATAGTTACCTCTGAGTTTCCTTTTCCATTTAACATGACATTATATAGCAAGTGTCAAAATCATAAAGTTGAAAGAATAATGCACCTCTATTACTGATCCTATGCCAGTATGTGTTAAATGTGTTAGACATTTTTTCACTTCATGACCCAGTGAAGTGGGCGGTGGTACTATCATTTTACAAATCCACACAGACAGGGATAGTTATCTGTCCCAAGTTATGCAGACAGAAGTAATGAAGTTGTGATTCAAACTTAGACCCCATGATTCCAGATTTTGAGCTCTTATTCCTTAAGTAAGCACCACTCAAAATGTGGTCTCAGGACAGGTTGAGTCTGTGTGCTACCAATCCTTGATGACATAAGGAACTTGAGCCAGCATATAAATCAGCTGTAACATTAGGTCTGATGCTCACACCAGATGACATTTAGGGGGAGAAAGGAAGAGAGAAAACTTCCTCCATGAAGGGAGCAGTGCCTTGATCTCCATTCTCATCTCCTTGAAACACCATGAAACCCAGAACCTTGAGCAGCCCTTCCCTCCATTTTACTGTCCGTACAGTGCCAGAGGTGATTGTTACAGGGTTCCCCCTAATTCTGTTTTGCACTGGTTGTTTTCCACTTCGTTCTAAAAAAAGGGGAAAAAATGTCAGGCTACAGAGCTTTAGCTAACTAAAGCTTGTTGGAATGATTCATGTTTCTCATTCACTAAGTCTCTTTTGAGTGCCTTTATGGGCTAGCGGAGCACCCTATCTGAATCTATTTAAACCATTTGCACTGTTTTAATTTCTACTGCTTAAGGGTCATTAAATTATATCTGAGAAGCCAGAGACTACGGATGAATGAAGGAACCACATCTCTATTTGTTTTTAACTTTCTCACGGTATGCCTTTGGGTGGGTGCCCAGTAGATTTCATGGATTCATTGACTGACTGGAGGAGAAAGAAATGCAGCTGAGCTGTGCCAGACTACATACCTTGAGGACAGGAATTGGCATCTCTACTTTGGATTGTCCATTGTCTAAGTCCTCATGTGAATGTCAGTGACAAGAACATGCCCATGGTCCTATCTGCAAAGTGGCTTTGAGACACTTTTACACAGGGGTTAGATGGACTCTTTTTCAAAGATAAAAAACATTTCTACAGAAGAGGATTGTTTTTACTGTGTTGCTGATAGTTCTCAATCTAAATATGAATAAAATTAATAAACTAAAGTTACTGCTTGGAAAAACAAGGCAGAGAGAAAACCAAAGGTCAACACAATAACACTCAAATCTGAAATTTAGATCATTATTTATACAATTTTTTTCATTTCATAACTTTTTTGGTTGAAGTGTATTCTCCTTTAGATAAAAATGTTATAGTTGGAACTAGAACTTCATCTCTTGCAGTTTTCTCCCTGTATAGCTTTGGTTGGAAGTTCCATGCCTGAGGCGAAATGCCTAAAACAATATCTACATCATGGAGAGGCCCCAGGGCTCAATTTAAAGGAAAGCTAGTCATCTTACATTGCAAGTTGTAGAAGATCATAAGAGTCTATAAAATTGCTCCACTGAAAAACAAAGGAAATGAGCCAGTGGAAATCACTCGTCAATTAAATTCTTGGAGACATAAATAACATCCTATGTCGATACAGGGTATATATCAGTGCTAAGGCTCGGGTGCTGGGGAGAATTTTCAGCAGCTTGGTCTCTGGCTCAGGACTCTAGGCTGCGTTGAACATAGTTTTTTTTTGGGGGGGGGTACCAGGGATTGAACTCAGGGGCACTCGACCACTGAGTCACATCCCCAGCCCTATTTTGTAATTATTTAGAGACAGGGTCTCACTGAGTTGCTTAGCGCCTCAACTGCTGGGGCTGGCTTTGAACTCATGATCCTCCTGTCTCAGTCTCCAGAGCTGCTGGGATTACAGGTGTGTGCCACTGTGCCTGGCTTGAACATACTTTAATGATGTTCTTCCTATCTTCCTCCTTGGCACATGTCTTCAGTGTCATTAAAACATTACTTAGCTTTGTTGGTTCTGACAACCAGCCTTCAGGAGAGCAGAGGCCATGCATGCCCTATGACAGCTGAGTCTCCAGCATTTGGTGCTGTGGCTGGTGCAGAGGGGTGCTCATCCGTGTCCGCTTACCATTTAGTGAGTGTGGAGGAAGAGTGTCATGGTGCAGCATAGGAAGGGGACTAGGACAAGTGTGAAAAATTATGCAAACGTGCTCTCCTTTTTTATGGCTTGCTTTAAAGGAAAAGCTGAAAAGAACAGACCCCCGGCCCCACCCCCTTCACACCTGCCATGTGCTTTTCTTGTTGTGGTTTTCTTGAACATCATCTTCCTAGTTGAGTGACCAGAAGCTGGCTGTAAAAATGAACATGCACTTTTATTCAGAGGATTACCTACAGCCTCATTTCGTGTTGCCTGTTGCCTTTGAGAGTTTTGTCTGTACTTTTTTTGTTCTCTTGTACTGGATGACAGTATTTTGCAAAGTGGGATTTTCCCACACTCAGTGCCACCTGAGGAGAGAGCAACAGGGAAGTTCTCATTTGCTCTGATGAGCTCTTTTCCAGCCAGTATAATACAATGTTGTTGGGGACCGGGACAGAATGAGATACATGATTTTGTGATGGAGGAAGAATATATCATATTTCACAGATGCTAGAAGTTTGGACATTGGGTCATTGTGTGGGGTTGGTTTTTCTGTAGTCAAACGTCACACTTATGTGTAGAGATCTTTTCTTTCATCTTACTCGTTTGCTTTTTCTTCCTCACTTGCCGTTCGTCCCATCCTCAGAAGACAGGGCACTGTTCTCAGCAGTAGCCAGCAGTTGTAGCACCACTGGGGAGACCACCCCATTCTTGATGGTCTCTGGTGTCCAGCTTGGCTGCCTTGTTTTGGTTTGATTTCTTGACCTTTCCCATTGTTCTGAAGTCCTGGGCACTTCTGTTAATAGGGCTTAGAGAACAGAGTTGGCCAGATGAGCTGAGCTGGGGGGAAGACTGTGATTCAGGGTTAAGATGGGCAACAGAAGCAGGAGGGGCCTGTGCCATAGGTGGGTGGCAGCAGAGAGATCTCCGTGTGGGCAAGAGGCTGAGATGTGGGGAGTTGGGTGTTCGACTTCTGGGAGGTGGTGATGGCTCACTTCCAGGGAATGGGATGAATGGCCCAGCAGTTTGATTATTTGAGCTTTTTTATACCTCTGACTTGTTCTGTGACCCGGGATGTTTACTGAAGTCCTCTCCTACTCTAAGGACCAACAGGAACCTTAGTGGCATTCTTTGTGTGCTCCTATAATTTAGTACATTGCCTGGCACATGGGAGGTATTCAACAAATTGCTGCTGAAGTGAGCTGAAATCCCATGTTTCTCATCTCTCTGGGACCTCTAACCTCCTAACTATGTCACCTACTTGTGTATTTAATTACCTTCTGCCTTCTGCACTTGCTGTGTTGGTATTGAGCATGGTCTAAATTTTCTTCTCTTGATCATTTCCCCCCCAAACTGAGTTCTTCTTTATATTATAAATAGAGTAAATAAAGTATCATATTGCTGTAAGCAACTTTCTTAAAGCATAAGTTTGCATAAACATCTCGCCAAGGCTTTGCGATTCAGTTAGCCTGGAGTGGTGGGTTTGTGTGCTGCATGAACTGCCCTAGCAGTCTTCCTTGCAAGTCCTGGATTTCAATTTTGACACATATGTTGCTTCAGATGATTCCCACCTAGATGTAGCTAAATTTGTACATTAATAAAAATTCACATACCCAAATGAAAATACTTGACATCTATTACATGCATTCTAGAAGGCAGGTAATAAAATTTACTCAAGTTATCTCCCTCAATCTTCACAAAAGTCCCATTGAATGCCACTCATCCTGTCTTACCAGTGACACTATGAAATTTAAGAACATAAAGTTGGTACTTCTCACCATTTGCTTGGGATATTCAGCTGAACTATGTTCTAGTTGCCATTCTGGTTAAATGTAGGTTAAAGTGTGGATTTCGTGCCAGGATCACTGGGAAGGCAGATCTTGTGTTAATGAACTGATTATGATTAATCATGATGTAATCAAGCTTTTTATTTTCTTTTTATACTGGGGATTGAACCCCACTTTACCACTGTGCTACATTCCCAGCCATTATTTTGGGAGACAAGGTCTCACTAAATTGTTTAGGGTCTCACTAAATTGTTTAGAGTCTCGCTAAATTCCTGAGGCTGGCCTTGAACTTGGGATCCTCCTGCCTCAGCCTCCCAAGTCACTGGGATCACAGGTGTGCATCACTGTGCCCAGCAGTGTAATGAAGTTCTAAGTGGAAGACTATTAAATACTTAAATGGGTGGTAGAGAGCAGAGTTCTCAAAATTCAGTGTTCAGACCAGTAACACCAGCATTGCTTGGAAACTTGTTCGCCAGATATGTACCCTCCCAGTTCCTACCTCAGGCCTACTGAATTAGAGACTCTGGGGGTGAAGCCCACCACTGTTTTAACAAGGCTTCTAGAAGATTCTAATACACACTGAAAGACAGGAACCAGTGGTAAGCCTTGGTGCTAAGGCAGTGCATTCATTTCCTGAGCTGCTGTAACAACTTGCCACAAGCTGGTTTGGTTCAAAATAGCAGAGACTTATTCTCTCACAGCTCAGGAGGTCAGAGGTCCATAATCTAGGGGTTGACAGGGTTGGTTCCTTCCAGAGTCTCTGTGGAATACACTGGTTCAGTGTTTCTTTCCTAGCTTCTGTGGCTCCCAGCAGGCCTTTGTACTCCATGACTCAAAGAGAGTCATGTTTCTGTCTTCACGTGGGTTTTCTCTGTCCATCTTTTCCTTATTACACCAGGCATTGGACTTGGGGCCCACCTCAATCCAGTGTGGCTTAATCTTCACTCAGTAAATGTGGAAAAGACCCTATTTGTAAATAATGTTACATTCTGGGGTCTCAGGTAGACATGAATTTTGGAGGATGCTCTTCCATCGGCTATAGGAAGTTATAGCAGATCTCAGGTTGGAGTGTGTTTGAGAAATGAAATTGATCTGAGTGGAGGAAAAAGCAGATCTAATAGGACTGGTGAATTCAGGGTAGGAGAGAAGGCTAGTGGGAGAGTATGGAGTTGGACTGGAGGGGAAATAAAGTTGGGGTATGGACATGGTTGAAGTTAGAACACTTATTGATGTCATAACAAACGTCTAATTAGCAATCTGCATCCCCTTCATTTTCTCATATGGCTAAACTACAGGTTACAAAGTTGCTTTCCAACTGATCTAGTTTGTGGTCAAAATCAATCATAGTATTCCAGTAACTGTCATTTAATCTTACACATTTGGGGGCTTTAAAAATTTGATCTATCACTAGCTAAATAATGCACCAAGTCATGATTTGACTTGGGCAACTACATCAAACCCTGCTGGTGACTTGGCCATTGATGTTCATGGTGTAGGATTGTCTTGGCCTCTGCTAATCTCACACCATTACATTCCAGATGTCCTTGCTCTCACAGTGCTGTCTGAAGTTTTTAAGTATTCAACATCTGTTATTAAATGTCACCAAAATCGTTGATTGGAATGTCATCTTTGATCATGTTGAAATTCGTCCTCAGGTCAGAAGAGAGGAAACACAGCCCTGTTTCTGGAGTGTCTGGCACAGAATTTGGCCCTGTGTCTTATATAATCTCACTGAGCTTCAATTTAAGTTTATCTCTGTAAAATGGATACAACTAACTCTATTGATGTTTGTAGTAATCAAATAAGTTAATAAGCCTTTAGCATAGTCTGTGCTATGTACATAATCATTTCATTCATAAAAATGAAAACTGAATGTTAATAGCCATGCTGGACGAGAATACAGAAGGTTTTAACAACTCATCCCCAATAAAGGAAGGTAAAATTCAATGGGGACAGAGGAGGGGACCCGCACCTGGGATGCTACCTGACTTAAACAATTCCTTTGGGTTCTGTTTCTAGTAGCTTCTCTCCTCTTGGTTGAGAGCCTAATGGAACCCACTATTTTGATAAAACCCACAGTTCTTGGCCTATATCTGTGGTGGACTTTGTCATTACCTGCTCTTCCTGTTGCATTGACAATATCTTATAGCTGAAGTCTCCCAGAGGCTGAAGTTACCACCAGTAGTTGCATAAGCCCGACTCCAGGGGAGAGCAGGCTCTTTTTTTTTTTTTTAAATATTTATTTTAGTTGTAGGCAGACAGAATATCTTTATTTTATTTTTATGTGGTGCTGAGGATTGAACCCAGTGCCTCACGCATGCCAGGCGAGCATGCTACCACTGTTCCATAACTCCAGCCCCGAGAGCAGGCTCTTGGTAGATTGTCACAGCCTCGACAGTCTACGCAGGCATAACGCTTATCCACCAGGATGTCAGTAATGGGTATCAGTGTCAGGGATGCCCAGTTCTCTGTTGGGGTCCTCAACTACTTTGCAAAGGCTATGCAACAGGCAGGAGTTTGGGGGGGACAGATTGGCAGAAATACGGACCAAGAATTTATACTGGCAAAGGCCTGAAAAAGGTCCTAGGGATTTTCTAGTTGTGCTGAGCATTTAACTCATTAGTTGCTGGGTGGTGAGAGGGCGAGGGGGAAGTCTTGGGGGAAGGTGCTATTTACCTAGTACAAAAACATGGCAGTGCATCAGTAAGTGGTGCAACTATGCCAATGAGTCCTGGCTGAATCAGCCTCAGGCATGGAGAGGATGGAGCTATATTGATAAGGCTAAGCCATTTTCAGAAGGCCGTGAGTTCTGGCCTGTGGGGTTGGACTTCTGCCAGTGGGCACCAGGGAATCATTGTTGGCAGTCCACTTGGGTCTTTGATTTAAGCAAAACAGAGCTCTAAGCCAGGACTTAACTGAAATAAAAAACAAAAAGATGTAGCTATTTTTCTAAGGAGAGATTTTGCTTGAAAATATTCTTGTTTGTTTGGTGTTCTCTTCATTTGTGTGTTGGCACCAGTCTTTTGGAGGTTAATGTGAATTTTAGAGGAGAGTGGATAGCAATATTTAAGCCTTTGCAGATGCAAGTCTTTTTATGGTAATGATTTGGGATTTAATAAGTCATTAAAAATTCTCCAACAAATGCTTTGCAGGTGGCTCTTTTTATTTTTAAGAGGGAGGCTAGGAAAACAGTAAGTCAGAATGATACTTAATCTTAGGTAAATATCTTCTCTAGTTTTGGAGAGACACAGCTGTCAGTTGATGCTACTGCCTCTGTATTGAAAATACTGGCTCTGCTTTTGGATATAATGTATCAACATCAACCTGGAAAAGTTGCTTGACTGACACCAGCTCCCCTTCCCATCACTGGTCTTTGACTATGCCTCTTTCACTGTGGTAGCCTGTAAAGTGTGAGTCAGGCAGAAATGAATGAAGGACTTGTTTCCTGGAAGTCCAATGCAAGCCTAAAGTTATCACTGAAAGTTATTTTTACCCTCATATGATCCATCAAATGGATTTGGGTAGTGAGGGTTATGTGTATATTATAACAGTAAAATTTGAGTTTGAGTCAGCCAGGGGTTGAATCAAGATTTTTTTTTTTTAAAGAGAGAAGTTCAAAAGAGAAGCCAGAATAATCCTTAATCTTAGGTCAATAACTTCTGGTTTTGGAAAGACTTGGCCTTACTATTCGTAATATCCCATATGACTTTGGGACCTTGGGTAAATAATTTAACTATTTAACATGTCAGCTTCCAATCTGTAAAATGGGGATAAAACATGAATTTATAGGACTGCTATGGAGATGAAAATAATCTATAGTCTAGCACAAATTTGCTTTTTTTGTGAGAGGGGTGAGTTTTGGTGGGACTTAAAATAATTAATGCACATTTTACAATGTATGGACCACTGTGGTGTATGGATTAGAGGCCATCCAGGAGACAGCAGTCATGCAGTAATTTGAGAGTTTAATAGAGAGGTTTAATTATTTTAGGGAAATGAGGTAGCAGGCAATTGGCTAATAAGTAGAACTAAAAAAAATCTAGAATATCACTTAAAAGGAGCAGCAACTACCCATAGAACTGAGATCGAATGTCCCAGGAAGGAACCCCCTTCACCTCCAGGCTGAGACCCAGACCTTGTTAGAGAGGATGTGGCCGGCCATGAGTTGGTGAATGACAGAAGTCGCTGCAGTGCTATGCTGGTGGAACTTACTAAAAATCTGCTCTGGAACTCATAGGCAGTGTGTCTCCATTGTGCTGGGGGAAGCTGTCACAGAGAGGTGTCCCTCGGGAGGTACTATGCTATAAATCCCTCAGGTACTACTGACTACTATGCACTTTAGCAGGATGCTGCCTTATTGCAGAAGCCCGGTGGTGGAAAAGCTGTGCTTACTTAGAAGCCAGACCCAGAAGAAGCCATGTTCCCAGCAGGACAGGCATGGGAAGCCACCTGTGCTGCAGAAGCCTGCCTGGAGAGCACACTAGAACCAGGAAGAAAAGCCCCTTCCTGCTACCTGCCTCCTCGCCCTGTACTGATAAAGCAGAACAGCACACCATCTGTCCAGTGAAAAATTATTAAAAGGACTCAATTTTCACAGAGCAGGCAATGAAGGGTGATTTTTAGAGCTGAAATGAATACATTGACAACTGGTATGAACGGTGAAGACACAAATCCTGAATTCTGAGTATCTGTTACACTGCTCGGTTCTCTGTCTCCCTGGCATGAGTAATCTTCAATAGTAACTCAGCATCCCCTACTAAACACTTCCTTGGTCTGTTGGTGTTTGAGCTCACAATTGAAGTAACATCTTCCTTTTGCGAGGTTATTTGCATCAGAGAGTACTCCTGTGATCCTTCATGAGAATGAGCCCCGATGATAATCAAATGTGGTGTCACAATTAATAAACTGAGCCATTCTTTTTGCTACAACAGAGTACTTTTGACCCAAATGTGTTTTTGCAGACTGATAGTAGCTTTTTAACCTAGTATATCCCCTTCTTATATTTGTTTTGCCTTATTTTGAATGAATTAAATGCATTAAACAAGAAATAGAAGCACATCAAAATCTTTCTTTGGACAGTGGAGCAAGAGAGCATTTGAACAGCACTGTGATGGGACTTCTTTAAGCAGAGTCAGCGAGATACCTGGCATGAAGGAAGTCCTTAATAAATGCTGGCTAACGAGGATTATTGCTGACATGGATCTCTTCTGTATTGTCTGAGTGATGGGTGTTTACCTTCTCTGAGAGGTCACCAGAGGGCCCAGGAAGAAGTAATCAGAAGCAAAACCAGCCAATTTTTTCCCCCTAGCATTGACTAAATAGAACTAGATAGAATGAGAAAGAGTGGCTTAGATTCTTTGGCATGGGCTTTGGCTTACACCTCTGGAGCTCATTTAAGAGTCTAATTAGACAAGAAAGACCTTGCCTGTTGACCCAGGAGTAGAGGTGAGAAGAAAGGGCATGATTAATTTAATGCTTGGGAAGGGGTGAGAGAAAGACAAATGCCATCCAAGGTCAGCGAGCAGCTGGGAATATCCTTCCCTCCCTCATCTCTTTCCAGTACCTTTTATGGTGTTTCCAAATGAAGCTGTTATAGCAGGAATGTCAGTTTACATTTGTTTTCTACAGGTGTTCATGGAGTGCCTCCTGTATGTATGGGAGGGGGCTGTGTATGGTGCACAGGTGCTGTGGCCCCTCAGACAGAGCTGGGGGTCTTGAAGGGGACCTGGGAGACATAAACTACTCGTGTTGAGCTGAATACAGCAAGCATCATAACAGCACATTGGCATCTGCTCCCACCACTCTAGGAAAAAGCTTCCTGCACCGCCACCTCTGCCTGCTTGGTGCCTTCCTTCACTTGACTTCCGACAGTCTCCTTGAAATGCTCTTTCCTTGGCCTGCATAGGGTCACTCTGTCTGGATTCCTCTTTCTGAAAGTATTTGTACTTGTTGCGGCCCTCCCTTTTCCTCACCCTACACCCCTTCTCTGGGTTGGTTTATTCTATGTTCAGGGCCTCAGTGATCCTTTACCCAGAGCTGCTGAGACCCAAATTGAAAGCGTAAGCTTAGGTCATTCTCTTCAACTCCAACCATATTTATCTAACGGTTGGCAATGGGACATTAGGCTTGGAGGATCCCACAAACACTTATTCAGCTCACTCCACGCTGTTCCTACCCACAGTTGCCTGTGTCTTAGTAAATGGTACTCCCATCCAGGCCAGAACCCTGAGCAGCACCCCTGATTTTTTCCCACCGTTACCCGATCAGTGGTAAATCCTGTAGGTTCTGCCTCTTAGTGGCTCCCAAATGGTTTGCCTCCTTTCTGTGTTCACAAACTGTTAGTGGAGGTTATACTCACTTTTTTTTTCTTGTGCTGAAGCTGGAACCCAGGGCCTCGCATGTGCTAGGCAAGCACTCTACCACTGAGCCACGCCCCCAGCGCTGCCCTAACTTTTTATCTTCATTTCTGTAACAGCTGGATTAGTTCATCCACCTTCCTCGCAGGAAGGTCTTACCACAGGCATAAAGGATCTTGTATTTCCCTACAGTTATTTAGGAGCTTCCCCTGGCCTCAGTAGTAAGGCCTGGCTCTTTCACATGGTTCAAAACCCTCTTTAAACCAAGCCCCTTTCTAGTCCTTTCTCTTACCACTCCAGCATCTCTTTGAATTCTCTATTTTCTCAGTTATTTTAACCACATGCAGCCCTTTGAATAGACCATTTGCTCTGTGCCAGAATGGATCTTTTTGTTTCCCCATTTCTTCATTAGATGACTCATTTCTCCTAAAGGATTCCACTTGGATGTATGGATGCTATTTCCTCCAGGAATTCTTACCCCCCATCTCTTCCTTAACTCAAGATGTGGATAGGATTATAAATGTGGCTTTCACAACATCCTTTGTTTCCTTTGCCCTATTTCTTCCTTCAGTATTATGAAAGTGTCCATTCACTGCTCACCCTAATAACTGTCTTTGTTACTTATGCATAAGGTGGTGTCTGGCATGTGGAGGTTATTTACTTATGTATGAAATAAGTAGTAATCTACTTACGTATGAGGTTATCTACTTATGTATGAAATAACTGTGTTACAAAGAGCTCCAGAAATAGAGGAGAGAGCCCTATGAGGAAGGACTGCCTGTCATCACAGGCACGTCATCTGGGCCTGAGGTGGCGGGTGGTATTGGAATAGCCAAGGGAGAGGGCATTCTAGGTGGCAGATATGGCTTGAGCCATGGTGTGGAGCCAAGGAAGTGCAAGACCTTCCTGGCACAAGCCTGTCTCTAACGGAAGAATGAGATGCAGTCCTGGAAAGGCAGGTTGTGGTCGAGACCTTGAGAGCTGGACCGAGAAGTCCTTTAGATAACGAAAGCTAGTATGTGTGTGAAATGACGAAATAGGTGCTGTGATGATTGGAACCTGGCAGAGGGGTCAGGATGGCGTGCAGTGGGGAGAGCTGGGAGAGACAGGTGAAGACGCAAGAGTGTTGACTGTCTCACGGAGGTGGGCGGGGAGTGGGTAGGATGGTGGCAAAGGCAAGAGAAGCAGGGACAGATGTGAGGTTAGAAAGCTCTTAGTGGACGCTCTGGGTTTTAAGAGCATAGCAAGAGGGTATTGTGCTCAGAGTAAAGATATACAGGTGGGCTGAAAGGTCGCAAAAAAAAGGGGATAGTTTTGTTATGGTGTAGACATCCCCCAAAAGCTCAAGTGAGAGGATGCAAGAAAGTTTAGAGGTGAAGGGATTGGGTGATGATAGCCTTAACCCAATCTGTGAATTAATCCCTGATAGGGATTAATGGAGTTTACCACTCCTGTAAGCAGGTGGGGTGCGGCTGGAGGAACCACTTTCCTTTGCCATGATGTTCTGCCTCACCTTGAGCCCCAAGGAATGGAGTAAGCCTTCTATGGACTGAGACCTCTGACACTGTGAGCCCTCAGATAAACTACTTTTCCTCCTCTAAAATTATTCTTGTCAGATCTTTTAGTCACAGCAGTGAAAAATGCTGACTAAAATAGAGAAAGAGTTGCAATTGGAACTACAATTTGGAGTCATCTTGGAGTCCATACTGTCTCACCATGAATAAGGAAATTCATTCATTGTCAAGGACAGTGAGGACCCAGGTGAACTGACCCAGGGTGTACTGTAGTAGATCCAGCGAGCAGGTTTTGTCTGTCCCCTAAACTGTTCAGGAGCCAGAGCAAGGAAAGCAGTAGAGGGTCCAAGGAAAGGGAGCAGGAAGGTCCTTTGTTCATGAGCTTTGTAAGCTTGTATGATTTATAAGGAATGATACCTTTCATACTTTTTACAAAGATACCTTTATACTTGGGATAACTACGAAAATGATCATTTATTTTTTTCTTCTTGTGATGAACAAGGCCCTGTAGGGTAATCAGAATAATAGCTTTGTAATGATAAATGGCAGCTCTAGTACTGGAATTGAGGGCAGGATGGAGTTTGTGTTTCAAGAATTAGAGCAAGTTGCTTGGTTCCTATTATCACGTTCTTTGACAGCATCCTATCTAACCCACATTTCCCGAACAGAGTCTGGGCTCTATGTTTGGAGTTTCCTTTGTGGTACGTAGCATCATTCAATGTAACCAACCAGCAGAAGAGGACCTTTTCCCATCCCAAGAACTCTGCTAACTCTAGGGCAGGCAAATTTTGTAGAGCGAGTGGGAAGGAAAGCGGGTGAAACCATTTTCCTTGAGAGGCCTGTGGAGTGTCTCTCACCTGCCCCCATAGCCAGGGCCATTGCTCACTGGGGGACAATCGTGTCCTTCTTCCCACCCAGGCTTCTAGACACATACCATATCCTGCTTGGAGATGTGAGAGAAGACAGCTGATTGCCAAAGCTGTTTCCCTTGCTACCTGAAGAGCTGAAAACTTTCTTAATCAGTCTGCATTTGCCTTCTAGATCAAATTATTAAAAAACAAAGTAGTTTTCAGGTGCTGCCTTCAAATAAAAGAAGGATGGAGTCACAGTTCTGTCATGGAATCTCTCCTCTGGCCTCCTGTTTTGTTATTTTGAATCTTGGTTTCTTATTAATTCTGGAATTAATAGCTTCTCCAGACTGATGATTTTGCATGACTTGTGCTCTTAATACTGACCTTGCTCAGTGTTGGTCTGGTTTGCAGAATCTCTAGGAAACAACTAACCTTAATGTGGCTACTGGTACCAAGAGACTGGGTGATTTTTAGATTTCTAGCTTATCTCTACATAATACTGACCAAGTTTTAGGTGGCTTACGTCCTCCACATTGCAGTGTCTTTCACAGACCTGCAGAACCTTAGTTCCCTTCCTTCACCACATTAATGGCTACTGTACTGTGAGCAGAGGGGAAGTTATCAGGAGACACAGGGACACATCCACAAATGTAATCCTTTCTCCTACTCAGTAACATTTGTCCTCAGGGATCTTATCTGGTAGCATCTCTTTCCTATGGATTCTTGATGTCTCATGTGGTACAGTTCTATTAGAGAATTGGAAGATGGGGTAGAATTCAAAGTGCTATCAGAACTAATTCATTATTTTGCTTTTTCTATTTTTCTTTTTATCCATCTCTTTCTCTGTGCCATTTTGTTCTCTGCTATGCATGGTTTTTTTTCAGATAGTAAAGGGAAGTTCAGACAAATAATCCAAGGTTAGTTACTTTAGAGGAAAAAGAAATCTTTCTGCCTCTCCCCTCTGGCCTTCAGTATATAAACATCCCAGGGAAGGACTCTCATTGGCTGCTGGAGAGATAGGATTGTGTGTTGGGCCAATCAGGATCCATGGGCCTAACACTAGGGAGATAAGTTTTCCATAAGGGGGAGGAGCAGTAGGAATCATAATGGGAAGACAAATCATAGCTTTTACTGCTGGGAAGAATAGTAATAGAAATGATCATCTATGTTTAAGATTTTACTGTTTTCATGTAGATTCACTTCTCTGAAGGAACAGGAATTAAATGACTGGGGAAGCTAATAGTCACAAAATTAGAAATGCTACCTAAGCCTACTTCTTCATCTGCCTTTCTCTCCTAGTCATTCACGCTGCCTTTTAAACAAAATTGACTAACTTTTCCTTATAGGAAGACACATGATATCCACCCTCCAGTACATTTGAGTGTCATACTCTTAAAGGAACACAGAAATGAAACACGTATTATCCTCAGGGTAAAGAAATCACCCCAGGTAAATGGGACTCTGCAGGGTTATAATCCTGCTGTGATGAATAGCAGGATAGAATTACTCATTTTGAAAAGTTTCCTGGCTCACTTTTTTTTTTTTTCTGGCTCACTTTTGTTGAAAGGAAGTCCATGCTGACCTCTCTCTCTCTCTCTTGGTCACTTGGGTTGGAGATGATGAAATGGTCTAAGGAGACAATAGATGAGTCCTCAAGCCAGTGGAGGACAACGTCATCAACATAAAATGATGGGAGGCTGAGAGATTTGAATGTGTCGTGTAGCTTCCATTCATGACTCTTGACTCATGTTATTTTTGAGTCATACTGTCCTCCTGAATCTGTAAGAGATCCAGAGAGTTAATAGTTTTAACGTTGACAATTCAGTTTAAGCTGTCTAGATGAATACCACAACTGATAAGACTTATTGCAACTAGCACAAAATGGAAATGATTTAATTAGAGTTGGCCAAATGTTACTTTGAATACACTTTTTCTAAGATAAAGATCTTGGTACTGGTGATTGACAGTCATGGTGATTTTGATAGTTGCTATAGAAATCGATATTACTTGTACTCCCTATCTTTTCAGGGTGAAAAGTACCTTAATATGCGTGACCCTGCAGTGGCCCTGAGAATGTGCTGTTCTGATTTCCAACTGCAGAGAACATAATTAACCAATGGCCCCAGTGTCTGTTCTTTCAAATCCATTAATGTCATTTTGCCTGGGAAGCTTACCTGATGGCCTTGCTGAGCTTTCCTTAGAACTGTGCTGCAGTCTAAGCCTTTCCTATCCTACCTTCCTTCCTTCTTTTCCTCTTCTTTAGTTGGGATCAGATCTACATCATGGTCCGGAAGTATCCTGGGTCCCTTAACCATTTTATCTCACAGGTATTTCCTCTGGTAAATTCTTGAAAATTATGGTACACTATGGCAAAAATTTCCACTAAAACCATTTGAAATGCACCAAATCATGGCACTAATTATATTCACAGTATTGTGTAACCATCACATTATTTTTCATCATCCTAAACATAAACTCTTTACCCATTTATCAATTAACCTCCATCCAAATACACATCTTGACTTTCTGACTTGGCATCTGCTTTTCAGAGTACCCTGATTAATGGTATCCTATTTAAAGTCTTCCTAACAGTTTTTCAAGGTAGATATTATTTCTATACAGATGAGGAAACTGAGACTTCAGGATGTTAAGTGATTTGCACCAAATCACACACCTAGTAAACATTGAGTTAGAGTGCCAACCCAGATCTAGTTGTTAAACACAACCTTTGTGTAACATGTCCAGACATGAGCCTCAGAAAACCAGATGTGATCAGTCAGAGCAGAGGACTGTGATTGGGAGGAGGGAAATGGGGTCAGCCAGATGTATGCTTCTGTGCCCAAGAACTTTCCAGAAAGAATATGTCTCCACCCTCACACTGTACTAATATATGCTGTGCTACTTTCGACATTCTAGTGGGACTCTGCTGAGGCCTTTCTCTATGATACCTCATTTGGCCTTTCTGAGAACCATAAGAGAGAAGTAGTATTATCCTTACCATTTTACAGATCAGGAAACTGAAGTAATTTAAGAATGTCTGTTTATCATGAAGAAAATGATTTACAGGAAAATTTCTTGGAACTGACAGGTCAAGGAGAATTAATGTCCCAGTTTATTTTCTTATTTTTATCATGGTAAAATCATGATTTAACCAAGCCATAGTTTAACCCATTAAATCCCAAGTTTTCAGTTCTGCACATACATCGTCATTGACACAAGTGTACTATAATGGATTGTAAATCACAGTCTAGAGCTGTATGTGTTAACTAATTCATATAATTATATTCTAACTCTTATATTCTAATGTAATTATATTCTTACAATTATTTTATGCAACTATATTATATTTTGCATTTATAAGTGTTCCAAATCTGGGGCTATGGGACAAAATGGGTTAAAAAAATCCAATGATCCATAATAGCTTATACTGAAAATTAATACTATTCCACTGTCATTTCAGAGACATTCAGAGCTTTGTAAATACTTTATATGTCATGTCACTTGTAGGATCACAGCTGACTCACTGAGAACTGGCTTGGAGGCCTCTGTAAAGACCTCTTTTATTTTGTGGTCACAAGAAAGACCATACACATTATCGAGGTACTTTATGTTCTATAACATTGCCATGTGTGCTGAATTAGTGAATACTGAATCATTGTTCTTAGGGGAAAAACAGGGCTAAATTCTTGTGAGCTTCTGGTCATAATGTTTTTATCAACTGGAAAGTGCATATGATTTACGTGCTCTTGTTTCAAGATGCCTTAGTTAATATATGCTCTGGTTCCTTACTGCTAAACCTCACATCCAAGAAATCACAACTCGGGCCTGAACGAAGCTTATGTAATGCATATATCTTCTCTATAAGGCAGCCATAGTCTTTGAAGCACAAAGAGCATTTCAGCACTATGCTGGGACTATTTCGAACAATGAAATCACTATCAGAAGGCATAAAAATGCAAAAAACAAACAAACAAACAAACAAACAAACCCAAAATGCTACTAAGAACACTGCAAACAGTATAAACATCTCCACTGTGGAACTTGAACCAAGAAGGCAAACATCTCCTTGTGTGAATTCAGCTGGGATCATGGACTTGGAGAGATTCAAAATTTTTTACTATTCTGAGCATGGCTGTGAATGACTGAAATTGGGGCTATATTGGGGCTACAAATCAATTTCAGTAAGTGGGCAGACTCACATAGCTTAAATCTAGAATGAGCTTCAACTACACATCATTAAAGGGCAATTAGCTGAGGGGGAGCCCCTTCTGCCTTAATTGTTCCAAATCTCACCTATCAACCAAGTCAGTAATTCGCTCCCTAATTTATTCCTCTAAGCATTTGGATGGTAATGAAAAAAAAAATTGAATAAGCAATATCAATGGTAGGTCAAGTTGTGGATTCACTGATGTTGTCTAGTGTTTCAATTTTATACTGAGTTGATAGACGGAATATTCCTCGACAGATGTCATATAGTACGTTCCTGATTGTGTGGGGCAACCTCTGCTCTCTTGCATATCAGTCCAGTGTCTCTGAGCCAAGTGTCCATTGCACTCATACCTGGTGGAGACTATCAGAAAGTGGCTTGTGCTGAGGGTCATCCAGTTCCAGACAAAGAGTCTCTGTTGTTACCATGAGCTCTTTGAAGGCAGGGGCCATGTCTTGTTCATCACCCTCCTTCCCAACCCTGGCAAGTGGAAAATTCTCACTAAACATTGAGTAGGTAGAAAGCATTGCAATGTCCTGAGTGAAATGGTGATCATTTTAGGATTTTTCACTGAACATGTATCAAGTGCACGGCAGCACAAGGCCCTATGAGAGATACAGAATTATAAGTGATGGTCCTTATAATGAAGATCATGGGATCTGGAGTTAGACCTGTGTTCGTGCTTGGTGGGTGACCTTGATCGCAACACTTGACCTCTCTGTGCCTCAGTTACCCTTATCTGTGACATGGGGATATTACTGGTGCTACCACATGGGTAGGTGGTGAGGATTAATGTGATAGTGCTTATAAAGAGTTTAGCTTAATATCTAAAATTGTATTAAGGTTAAGTAAATATCAGCCATTGACTCTTAAGTCATTAGATTGATCAACTACATGGACATAGGAATCCATTAAATCCCAGGAGGGCCCACCATAAGATCCAAGGCCTTGAAGGGTAAGGATAACTCGGGGAAGAGAGGATGTGGATAGAGACATTTGGAAAAGACTTCTTGGGGAAAGAAGCATCTGATATGGTTTGTAGGGGCAGTTCTGATTTTCCTGGAGTGCAAAGATGTCCAGGTAAAACTAAGGGCAAGAGCGGAGGCATAACAGCAAGATGACCCCTGACGTGCTGGTGAGATGCAGGAGAGGGTGGCTTGCCCATCATGCACTGAGCAGATTGGGACTTTGTGATGGAGACTTGGAGGCTATTGGCTGGGTGGAGGCATCCACCTGGTCCTGAGCTGCTCTGTGCTCTACTAGAACTCACAGGATGTTTCCTTTGACCAAAAGTACAGCATGAAGTTTGTGTCTTCACAACTTGTAGAGTTCTTTTTTTAAAACACACTTGTTTTTGAAGTTGCCATCTGGATATGGTGTGACCAGCAAATTTAAAAGGATAATTCAGCCAGCTTAGGGATTTTTCTTTTTCCCACATCCCTCCCTGAGATGCTGTGGTTTCCCTGGGCAGGCTGAACAGGAGGTGCAGAAATAGGCTCACAACAGGGGACAACCAGACACTGTGCACCAGGAGGACCCTCTGCTGCTCACAGCTGTTTTTTGGAGCTCTGAGCACATTCCTGCCTCTACTGAGTGTGTCCACAGGCTCGACCTCTGGATCCCAGGAGTCACATACATATCACCCAAGGCACTGATGTGTGTCCATCAGCTTCCTTTATGGACATTTTCTTTCAGCCTTAGCTGCCTGCAGTGTGCTAGGGGTTGGTATCTTTGAAATGGGGCAATCTATCAATGTTGCTGGAACGTACTTCCCGTCTGCCTTTGTATACTTTATGTATGGATCCTTTCTCATGGTGGCTCAGGCTACCCATCAAGTTTCTGACTGTGTCATCTGTCTTTGCAAAAGGCCAGCGTGTGCATGGCTTCCCCCACGCCCCAAAGATTTGTTTGTTTCTTTTAGGTCAGCAAGCGGGAATATACATCTGAGGAGTGAATACCTCTTATACATCACTTACATCCATTCTTTCCAGAGACTGTGGAATGTTAAGCCTTATAAGAAGTGAAGGGATCTGTTAGTTTACCTCTTAGCCTCTGTGCAGAATCAGCAAGAGGGAATCCATGAAATAAGGCCAGGCCGAGAGCCCATCTTAGCACCAGGCTCTGTGCTCAGGACTGGGGACACAGGTGCACCAGACATGATTTACAAACCAAGCTCCAGACACAGGAGAGTGGCAGGGATTTGTAAACCATCCAAATTAACCATCTCAGTAGAGGGCAGGAAGTGCTTTAGCAGAAGTGAGTGTGGCAGAGGAGGCAGCCCAACCCCATAGTTCATTGATGTATTAGTTGTCTTTTTTTTTTTTGGCTGTAACAAGGTTACAAAAACATTTTTCACTCGTCTTTTTCATTTAGCAGAGCGTGCCTCCGTCTTTCATATTGTAATGATCGTGAGCTGGAGGACAGATCTGTTTTCTTTACTCTGATCCTTTAGCATTGCAAGTCATGAATGAAAATTAGGTTGTCTTAGAATTTCTTACTAACGATGATTCTGTGAATTTGGACAGAATTTGTTCCTGTTGGTGGAGGAGAAAAGAAAAGGGGAGGGAGATCGGCCCCTAGCCAATGCTCTGCACAGCCAGTCAGGCCTGGGGCCGATGAGGATTTGGTAAACTATGATGCAAGTGAGTTTTGCAGGTGAGTCTCAGGGATCAAAACCACATGGTTAGAAATTTCTCTTATCAGCTCTGTGGTATTTGGGCAATTTCTCCAACTTTTATAAAATTTCATGTTTTTTAGTAGAACAATAATACCTACTTAGTACATTTACTTCAAGGATTTAATGTCAACATGTAAGCAAAGCATCTAATATACTGGCAGGGCATAGTAAATGCTCGATTAAAAGTACCAGGCTACATAGGCCTTGGGAAGCCCAGCTGCTGTGTCTCCTTTTGTCACAATTGCCACTGAGACACAGAGATTGCATGACTGCAATCAAGGGAGAGGGAGAGACTTAGGGTTTGTGGTACCACTGTGAAACTCTTGATAGGACTAAACTCTGAAGTTTGGCTGAAATACAGTTCTTGCAATGTGACGTTGGTCAACTCAAAACCCCCCAAAAGCTTCTGCTTATCCAGTAGAGATGCTTTTCTTACTGAGTTTTATAAGAATGGAAAAAGATTAAGATTGTAAGGTGCTAAGGGTGGTAGTGCATGCCTGTAATCCTAGCAACTTGGGAGGCTGAGGCAGGAGAATCACAAGCTCGAGGCCAGCCTCAGCAACTTGGACCTTATCTCAAAAATAAAAAGGATTGTGATGTTGCTTAGCAGTAGAGCCCTGCTGGGTTCAATCCCTAGTACCACATATAAGAGGAAAAACTGTAAGGTGCTAGGCAGAGACTGGGCACATTCTGTGCACTCGGGGAAGGTAGTTATGGTTGTTTTCCTCCACTGTCTTCATTTCTCAAATTCTACTTTTCCTTGACTGGTAACGACAACACTGATGTCATTCCAGACTTACATAAAATAGGGAGCCAGTTGTGGACCAATTCTTACGCGTGATGTAAGAGGATGCTAACCAGAATTTCAAGTTCAGACACGCGAAGGCTGTCCTGCTGAACATCCTACCTGCTCCCCCCCGGGAGGGCCTGTTAGTGCTTCCACTGCGTGGGCTCGTCCCCATACCCAGTCAGGCCTTCCCTCCTGGGGAGCAACGTTTTGTACCAAAATCCACTTCACGTTCTTTTGTCCTGTGGTATTTTCGCCCACTGCCAGGTGCTACCTGGCATGTGGCTTTGATTGACAAGATTACTAATCCATGGTAATCATATTTTCATAATTAGTCCCTGTGAGGCCCTGCTGGCTGCTTGTGCCCAGGTAAGCTCCTGCCTGCTGCAGACTGTTTTTACCAACTGTCACCTCCCCAGGAGGGACCTGTCGGTCTAGCACCCACAGCTGTTGCTAAGAATTGCTTTTGAATTTTTCCTGCTTTTCCCTTTTTTGGTGCTTGGCTGCTAGGAATCCTTGCTTGATTAAAAGTTACAGTTATTAACTTCAGATCTGAATGGGTCCCAGGAAGGACTTTGTTTTCTCCACCTTGATCACATACTGCCCAGTCCTCTCCTGCAGTTCCTTCTCTCACATCCTCCCCACCCCCAAATCCCTATGGCAAGGACCAGGTGAAACATCAAAGGCACTTCTGAATAAAAGAACACACTGCAGGACATCAATAATTCACCAGGCAAAGTTTTGGCAGGCGCAGGGGCCTTTCCCTGTTTGTCTTGTTTGAGACTGTGAGGACAGTGCTTTTGGAGGTGGCACCTTGCCGACCCACACTGACCATGTTAGCTACTGAAGACTGGTGAATGTTCAGCCCTTTGCCTGCACTTGGGCTCTGTTGGTTCAATAAAGGCTATGGTGAATGCTACTCACTGAGCCCGTGCTGTTGGCTAGACACTGCCAAGGGCTTTCTGTGTTTTTTCTTTTTTTTGGTACTACAGATTGAACTCAGGGGTACTCAACCACTGAGCCACATCCCCGGCCCTATTTTGTGTTTTATGTAGAGACAGGGTCTCACTGAATTGCTTAGCGCCTCGCCATTGCTGAGGCTGGCTTTGAACTCACGATTCTCCGGTCTCAGCCTCCCTAAGTGCTGGGATTACAGGCTTGTGCCACTGCACCCGGCTGGGCTTTCTGTTCTTATTTGACTCCTGCAACGTCCTTGGGAGTGGGATACTAATGGTTTGCTCGTGATAGAGGGGGAGCCACTGTATACAGAAGTGTGGTCACTTTCCAGATCCTTGGCCTGGAAGGTAGTGGATGTGGGACTTGAGCCAGGGTTTCATAGCTCCAGGGCTGGTGGCTGTGTTAAGAATGATCTAGAGATATAGAGAGCTGGTGTGACTAGAAGGAGGTGGCGGTGTCTTTGAGGACAGGGAATCTTAGAGGAAGTAGGCCTTGGAGATGGGTCATTTCTCATCTTTTTGGTAAAAGGAGATGTGGGAATGGATTTCCTTTGAGACCTGGGTGGGGCCAGGGGAGGACATGACTAAAAGACCAGCACTACGATTCTGGCTCCATCACTGGGAAAGTGGAAAACTGATGGTTTGGATTATGAATCTCAGTAGGACTCAGGTTGGAACAGCTTTATTGTTGATTTCCTGAAACTGTTTCATCTTGCCCGTTGGTAATTTTTAAATGAAGTTACATATGTGATAATTCTGTGTAGATCATTAGTTCCATTTTATATTAGCCAGAATACTTCAACTATGTAAGTTGGCCCAAATTGGCCACAGTATGTTTGTTAACTTTGAGGGTCAGATGTCAAAATGGTAGACTTGCTGTGTGACTCAGGTAGCAAGGGCAGCAGGATACCTCGGGATGTCCTGCCTCCCCTTCCTGGATCAGGTCATATATGAAAATTTCATGTCTACTTGGTATATGCTCCTGGTTGGTTTTTTCCCCTCTGAAATTGCTAGAAAAATCTGAGGTTTAAAAGTATCCCCATCAACTTCCCAGAACAGGTTTACCAGCCAGCAGAGGAGGTAGGAATGGCTAACTTCAGCCTGCTGTGAACTGTGCTATGCCTCCTGACAGCCTCCCAGACCCACAGCTCCAGGGCCCTACTCACTTGGATGGTTGACATCCCATCTCAGGCACCGTGGGAGCCTGGATTTCTGTTGAACTGTTTCTTGAATGGAAGTAACTTGCCTTGCACTTCTGCATTGAAAGTCAGTTGCTGCAAGTGTTCTGAGGGTCATTGGTACTGGGGTGGTTTTAGTGTCCACACCCCAGCACTCTCTCACCTTCCTACGTGGTAACACAATCTCTGCGTTTACAGTCTTGTTTTCCCCACTAGACTTCTGGAGAACAGGGCACAGGAGCTAAAAGGAGGATGACCCTTAATTTTTATAGCAGGAGGACATGCGCTAAATGGAAGGGTGGGGACATGGATCAGGTTTTCTCAAGTGCTTATTGTCTAAAACCATGAAGCCGCTACTCCTGCAGCTGGATGAGCTCTGGCTAGTGAAGCACGGGGTGTCCATGGCTTTGTTGGCAGAGACAGAAGCATAGCTCAGAGGGAGTGGAAAGCACGTTGAAATTCCATGAGCTTTAATTTGATGTGGACAGCCACCTCCAAGAACCCACTTTAGCTTTCAAATGCCTTTGAGAACATTTACAATCAAACTCTTATCGGTAATTAAAGCCACGCTGTGAATGAATTCATCAAGCTAGCGTCCTGTCTGCTAGCTACCTAGAGCAAAGACACTGAGCTGGTGAGGGGCTGGGTAGGGAGAGAGTGGCAGAGGTGGGGATGCTGGCAGAGGAGGGTAGGGCTGGGGAAAGACAGGTGTTGAGCAAGCAAAGGAATGTCACCTACTTTATAACTTGGTGAGGGTCTGCTCTGCTGGACAGGAAGCATTGACTCAGCCGCCAAACTTCCTAGATTGTGTGCAGGTGTGTATGGGACAATACACACCTAATGCCAATCCATTTTTATAAGTACCTTGAAATTGTTTCCTGGGTAAATTCACAGCACTCATCAACATCAGCCTTCTTTAGATAATGAAAAAGCAAAGCCAAAGGTGATCCATCTACTCACGAGGGGCCATGAAAAATCAAGCCTGCCAATGGCTCACGGTTTGAAGGAAACTTGGTTAAATGAGGGTCGAGAGAAATCTGTTCCTGGGGATCTGCACAAATCTGACCACAGGGTTACGATACCATAGCTTACCTCACATTTTGTGGTAACCTGTGTAGGAATGGTTTTCTTTTTCTTTTTTTAAATATTTTTTTTTCATTTGTAGATGGATACAAAATATTTTATTTATTTTTATGTGGTGCTGAGGATCAAACCCAGTGCCTCATGCATGCGAGGCAAGCGCTCTACCACTGAGCCACAATCCCAGCCCCTAGGAATGGTTTCTGACCAGTGGGAAATAGAAATTTCTGGTCTGCAGAAAGGGGGTTGAAGGAGACTTGGGAATTTTCTAGAAGATGTGACTTGTGAGTTCACAAGGGCTATGTAGAAAGGCCAGAGTGGGATGAGTGGAAACCTGTATCTTATTTGGCAAGTGATCTAAAGTGAAAGTGAGAGGGACAAACTCTTCAGACTGTAGAAAACCGTGAGGCTAGCCTGAAAGAAATAAAGCTTAGGGGTTCTGCCCCTCGGTGACCCAGGTTGGTGGGATCCTAGCTACATGTGCCAGGACCATGATCGTGTGGTTTGGACCTTGAATATCCCCCAGAGCTCATGTGTTGAGGGCTTGGTCCTCAGTGCAACAGTGTTTGGAGTGGGGACTTTTGGGAAGTGACTGGATCATGGGGGCTCTGACCTCATGAGTAGATTAGTTCATGTATGGATTCCCACCTTAGTGGGCTGTGGGAGGTGGTGGAAACCGTGGGGAGGAGGGCCTAGTTGGAGGATGTGGACCACTGGGGACAGGCCCAGGTAGGGTATATTTTGTCCCCTGCTCCCCACCCCCACCCCTTGTTTTCCAGCCTCCATAAGGTGAGACGCTTTATACCACTACAGGCTTCTCACTGTGATTTTAGACCTTATCTCAAGCCCAAAGTGACATGGCCAAGTGACCATGGGCTGAAAACTCTGGAACCATGAGTCAAAAGTAAATCTTTCCTCCTTTTGAGTTGATTTTTCTCAAGTGTTTTGTTACAGTTATGGAAAGCTGATTAACACAATGATCATCTTGACAGGGGAAGTGAATGTGGCTAACAGCCTCTGAATACCTCACCTGAATTTAGAAAAGTCTCTTCCAAGGCTGGGGTGGTAGCTCAGTGGTAGAGGGCTTGCCTAGCCCATGTGAGGCACTGGGTTCGATCCTTAGCACCACATACAAATAAAGGTACTGCGTCCATCTATAACTAAAAAGAAAAATCCCTTCTACTTATATTCCTTTGGGGCCAGTCACATGACCCAGTATCCTCATTCTCAGCAGAACAAAAGACATATTCTCTGAAGTACTCCAAATTATCCTCAGAGATCTCTTGAATAATTATTATATGGGCATTTCCATTGACCTGAGACTGTAGAGGTGAAAACCTGGGACTTCTGGCTAGTATTCCAAGAAGAGAGCCTGTCAGATAAAGAATCCAACATGGAAGAAAAGCTGAATGAACAATAAAATTGAATTCTAAGAAGATACTGTTTGAGGTCCTAGATCCAGCTATGCCTGAGGGTAGCTGTGAACTTCTGCATTACAGGAAATGATACAGCCTATTTTTTTTTATTAGTACCATTTTATTAGTAACATAAAGGCAATATTCTGGATATGTTGGATTGTTATTAAAATCATTTTCAACTGGGCTGGGATTGTAGCTCAGCGGTAGAGCGCTTGCCTCACATGCGTGAGTCCCTGGGTTCGATCCTCAGCACCACATACAAAGCAATAAAATAAAGACATTGTGTCCATCAACAACTAAAAAATATTTAAAAAAAACCTCATTTTCAACTGTTTCTTTTTATTTTTCATTTTTTTCATAACCTACTTTTCCTTTATTCTGCCCAAAAGACAATAATGACCTATACAGATATCAGTGATTTTACCTATTTTCTTATTTATTTATGTATTTATTTATGTATTTTTTAAACAGCAGAATGCATTTCAATTCACAGTACAAATATGGAGCACAATTTTTCATTTCTCTGGTTGTAAACAAGGTAGAGTCATACCATTTGTCTTTATACATGTACCTAGGGTAGTGATGTCCATCTCGTTCCACCATCTACCCCCATGCCCTTTCCCTTCCCCTCCCTCCCATTTGCCCTATCCAGATTTCCTCCATTTTTCCAATGCTCCCTACCTCCACCCCCAGTATGGATCAGCATTTAATAATCGGAGAAAACATTCAGCCTTTGGTTTTTTTGGAGTTGGCTAACTTCACTTAGCATGATATTCTCCAACTCCATCCACCTGCAAATGCCATGATTTTATTCTCTTTTATTGCTGAGTAATATTCCACTGTGTATAGATACCACATTTTCTTTATCTCTTCATCTATTGAAGGGCATCTAGGTTGCTTCCACAGTTTAGCTATTGTGTGAATTGTGCAGCTGTAAACATTGAAGTTGCTGTGTTACTGTAGTATGCTCTTCTTCTTCTTCATTTTTTTTTTTTTTTTTTTTTTTGGTTTAGGCCAGTTTGCATTGGTTTTCTATCCTTTGTTAGCTACAAGTTTCTTTACTAATAGAGTGATGAGAAGTAATACTTCACTTCTGAATTGTCAGTTATTCACTGAGCACCTGCTCTACTTTTCTGATTTAGCACATGTATGGTTCCTTCTGCTCCTCTCCTCCTCTCTTCCTCTTTTTCCCCTTCTACCTAGTAGCCCAAATCTCATTTCTAATTCAGTTTATATTTGGTTACCACCTCTTCGGAAAAGTGTTCTGGAATCTATAGGGCTCCTCTGTGCTCAGCCTAAATCAATCTTATCCTCCAATGTTCAGTAATGAGTTTGAACATTTGTTGTAACATTGGTAATATTCTGTCTTGTGTTACTCAATGCGCAAGCAGCATTTATTGGGTACTGGAGGCTTTATATTCCTACAGGCATAAATTATTTTATTTTTCAAATGACTCTATGGGGCAGATTATTTCTATTTTATACAGAAAGAAGGAGCAATATTAGAACAACTAGGTGATTTCTCTTAGGTAATAGAGTCAGAAGCTGGGATTTGGAACTTGGGAGATCTGGCTGCAGAGCTATCCCTACTTATTATTTGGAGAACTGACTTCTGTCCTATGAGACAGTATCCTGTCTTTGAGAAAACCTAGAGTCAGACTGAGGATCACACTTGGCAAGCACACAGATTTTTACAGCATGTAGTCTGGGTGCTAACTTCATTCCTGACTTCACCTTATGCTGCTTGCTCTCATTTAATTTCTGGTCTGATTTTTTTTTTCCACCAAGTTATTCAAGGTTTCATTTTAACCCATTCATTCATAGTAGCATTTGCATTTTTATAACCCACCTTCATCTTTTTTAGGCAGGTAAATAAATAAATGCATGAAAGTAAAATTAAGTGCTAAAAAGTTTCTTAAGGGTAAGGACCAACTTTGTTTATCTTATTTTCTGCAAGTCCCAGCTCTAGAACTCAAAGAATGATATCTTGAACTTACTTAAAGTGAAATCATCAGATTTCGAGGATTAAAAGTAACAGGCAGCCAGGTGCAGTGGTGCACGCCTGTAATCCTTGGGAGGCTGAGGCAGGAGGATCACAAGTTCAAAGCCAGACTCGGGCCCTAAGTAACTCAGTGAGACCCTGTCTCTAAATAAAATACAAAATAGGGCTGGGGATGTGGCTCAATGATTGAGTGCCCCTGAGTTCAATCCCCAGTATCGCTACCCCCGCAAAAAAGGTAATGGACATAAAGAAATATTCTGTGGTGTGACTTGTCCAAAATTTCTACGGGGCTGGCAGGGGCTATTGGGGGTGGCCCTTCCTCTTTCCTATACCATAGAGAATAAAAGAAAACATTTTGCTGTGGCAGAAAACAATTCCCTTTTCTGTCCTGCTTTCTGGAGAGCTAAACATCTTACCTGCAGTGACATTCTGAATTCCTCGTGGAGATTCGAAACAGTGACTGAAAAACTATTTTTGAGTCTTAGGAAAGTACTAAGGTGCTGACTGGCAAGAAGGGCTGGGGGTGTCTTTCATCACAGCCCTTCACGTTTGCGAATTGTTGGTATGACAATGCAGAATGCAGTGCGAGCCACCCTCTGAGCTTGTTCCTTGCTGTGACCTCCTTGGAGATGAATTTGGAACTTGTTTTCTTCTCTTGTTAAGCATTTCTTGGAAGGGGCAAACCTAACTTGGGTTGAAATGCCTGTGCTAATGCTCACTTACAGCTGGAGTTAGGAAAGTGGCCATGTTTGTTGGGCTCCAGGAGAAAGAGGGGGGAACACGGGAGAGGAAGCCATGCAGAGACTCAGATGGTGCCACCCTGCCTTGCTTTCTTCTCTCAGGACCCCTTTCCACCTCTTCCTCATCTCTCTCTGATATGATTCCCCGATCTAGCACTTTCCAAAGTCCTGAGGGCATTCCTTTTTATCCAAAAACATTTCCCCAGTGTCTACCCTATACCAGACACTGTGAGAGATCCTGGGGCATTCAAGAGACATAGGAAAGCTGTTCTGATTGAGTAAATTTGTCATCTGGGGCATGATCATTGCTAGTGTTTTGAGCACATTTGGTTGACGGGGATCAGTAAATACTAAAATAGCAACACAGGGTAATTTGCATGGGGAATGTTAGCTGATTATGTATGTATACCTGGTGAAGACAGAAGAATATGGTGACCCACTTAAAAGTTGTTCTCTAAGATTCAACTTTGAAATATACATTGCTCTCTCTATTTAGTTTATGCAGAATAAGAATGTCAGAAAATGAAGAGCTGGCTAAAATGCAGGTACAAGTTTTATCAATATACAGGCAATAGGGACTGGGCTGTCACTCATGGTTGTGCAGCTTTGTAGTTCTATACAATTTATCAAGCTGTCTCCTCTATTCATTGCCCTTCTCTGTCTCTGAGTCCTAGACTCTTTCCTCCACATGACCCTGGAGGAAAGTAGTTCCTCCCCTTTTTGGAGCTTTCTACGTGGAGGAGCAGAGATAATTCTCAATGTGAACATGAGCCAAGAGTGGGTTGAATGACTGTCCATTCTACACTCAGACCAACAGAGGATGCTTCCTTTGACATGGATGGAAAGAAGCTGGAACCCTGCATGGAGAAACACTTGTATCCTCTGACTAACATGAAGAGTTTTTGTGCATGGTGACTTGCAAGTAGAAGATTATAAACTCTATCCTTCTCAAAGCATAATCTTTAGAATATTAAAAATAACTATATAAGCCCTAGTCACATAATCCAGGCATCATCTGGCAGGAAGAGGATGAGACATGCCAATAGGTAATGCAGATGAGCTTCAATAGAGGGAAGGATTAAGGGTAACATGCATAGGATCAGGTAGCACTTCAGGGTTAGCAGAAGTTGGAAGTGATGATGCACATAACTCTGGAAGTTCAGCGGAAGGAAGGAGTTTCTGGAATGTGGAGAAAGGAGAGACTATCCAACAGGAGCTACGGCCTCTGATAGGGAGATCCGGCAAGAAGGAATCCAGAAAATACTCTAACCTCACTCAGGTTTCTTGTTGGTGCTTTTGATCAATTCCGCTTGCTAGAAACTAGAGGACCAGGGATCTGTTAATTCAATTGGTAAAGTCACCTTCTCAGACACAGCGAGATGGAGAAAGGTTGGAGTGTAGTTTTAGAGGGACAGATGGAAAAATATCTAGTAGTAGTTTAGGGGGAAGCAAAGCAGTATAGAAAAAGGGTAACTGGATCTTGAGAAGATGTGAATTTCAGAATTGACTTTACCTTTAAGTGAGAAGATATACATTTTAGCATTTCCCCAAATCAAAGTTGTTGACTTTGGGAACAACTTCATCCTTCTGAGCCTCAATTTTATCAGCTATTCCATGGGAAGATACAGCCCTTGGCTTGTTAGGCCAAGTGAGTTAGGAGGTAACACTTTGAGGACAGCATTCTTTGAAGGAAGGGGTTGTTATGCAAATCTATTAACACCACAGCTGACATTTAATCTGACTTGTGTGGGTAATAACTGTAGTCATGGTGAGGTCCTCACAATCTACCCATGCTTTTGGAACCAAGCAGAAATAACAAGTCCACGTGGACCTTAAATGAGTGCTTCCATCTTGGCCTGGCTTGTGTTCTGCAGGTGGTACTCTTTCCTGCTCTTTAGGGAGAAGGATGTCAGACTGAGCCATGAATAGAGGAGAATTAAGGGTCAACTGCACCCATACCTCTGCCTGCTTTGAGTGCATATGGGAGATGTGCTGCTCCATATTCAAAAACCATCTCTTTTGGCTCCAGTGGATCAAGGAGAAAGTAGTTGAAAGAACCCTAAGAAACACAGGCTTATGGGTAATGGATATCCTCAGGTCTGGGAAAACAACCAGTGGGCTGTGTTTACTCTTGAATTTTTCTTTTTTTTTTTGGTTGCCAGTCTTGGCCCTTCATAGAAAACCCTTTCCCCCAAACATGGATGGTCAAGCCAGTGGTTCCCAGCGCCCCCAATCAAGGTCAGAAAGCAGGTGATTCTCCCTGGAGGAAACAGAAAACCTTCACCCTGTGACTCTTCCAATTTTACAATTACATGAAATTATCAATGAATAGCCTTCCTGCAAAGAGGGCATGAACTGATCTACCTCCTGAGCATATTTGTCATCAATAACTTTAGAGTATGAATTACATTCTCTGCACACTACTTCAGCCTCCTTGTAAACATCTATACTTTATGACTCTGTACACTCAGAACAACTACAGAAATTATCCTTTGGTTAAACAAGCCAACCTCCTCCTTTCCTTAAGCATTCGTGACCTGTATGCACGCCAATGGGAAAAAGGCCTCTTGGGATTTGCGCTGGTTCCAATGAAAATTGCTCATTGAGTTCATTATTACTAATAGCAATAGCAGTTTCTTATGTGTTTATGCACTTTGTGTTTACAAAGTGTTTTCTCCACCTTTCTAGTTGTGGCAGGAGGTAGGCATAACTATGACCATTTACTTCTTTTTCATGTTCCTCTGAGCAATGGTACTTCCACTGGTAAAGGATGTACACTTAACTCGGATGGGCACTGGGTCAAGCCATTTCCAGGCATTTTCTCATTTAAATTTCAAGCCCAATGAAGTGGACATTATTTCTCACATTTGTAGATTAGGGGTTAAGCCACTCGTCAGAAGTTGCATAGCTGGTTAGTGGTGAAACTGGGGCTTGAAGCTGAGATGGAAATCACTAGTCAACAGGTGAAATTTCTTTTTCTTCAACCTTCCATTTCTAAAAAATTAAAAATGATTTTCCTGATAATGATCATCTGCTACATACTAGTCTTCTATTCTTCCATGATTTAACAAAGTTTTAACTACCTCTCATTGTGTTTACATTATGTGAGTTGTTTTGCTTACTTAAAAATGATCTTCCAACTGATTTCTAAGTAAGGTATTACCATTCTCATTTGATAGAAGAAGAAACTGACTCTCAGAGATTGCCTCTGAGAAAACTGCTAAGTAATGGAAAATTTTGGATTTGAATCCAGAACTGACTTCAAAGTCTATGCTCTTTAGGTCACATTAAAAAACAAAACAAAACAAAAAACTAGAATTAGGAATGGAACTCAAAGTAGCTTCTCCCTTGTCCTCTTTCCATTAACTACAGGGATTGCTCACTTTTTTCCCCCCTGAGTCATGAGTCACAGTCCTGGGAAAGCTAGAGGTATTGTGGACCTTCTTTAAAAGCATTACTTCTGCAGTGATTTTTAGTCAGCTTCTTTATTGCTGTGATGGAAAAACCTGACAAGAACAATTTTAAAGAAGCAAGAGTTTATTTGACACTCAGGATTTCAAAAGTCTCAGTTCATAGATGGCCAACTGTATTGCTCTGGGCCCAAGATGAGGCAGAACATCATGGTAGAAGAGTGTGGTAGAGGAAAGCAACTCAGGTCATGGCACCACGAAGCAGAGAGAGTGAGTTCTCTTCACCATGGACAAAATATAAACCCGTAAGACCTGCCCCTAATAACCCACCTCCTCCATCCACACCCTATCTGCCTACAGTTACCAGTTAATACCTATCAGAGGACTAATGCACTGATTAGGTTAAGGTTCTCATAATCCAATCATTTCTCCACTAAACCTTCTTGCACTGTCTCACACTTGGGCTTTTGGGGGACACCTTACCTCCAAATCATAACATTGATGCAATGGACTGACATGGATATAGGGTTATTTCTTACATTCACTATAAAAGGGCCCACAAGTGTTCCCTGACTGGAAAAGTTGGTTGAGGAGGGATAGTGGGGAGAGATGGCCAAAGAGGTGAAAAGAAATGAACAAAAATAACAAGAATGGGAACAAAGTGTCTTGAAACCTGCAGGCTGGTAGATGACGCAGAGTCAGGCAGAATCAAGAAATCTAATTCAGGGTTAGAGGTTAGGTGGCGTAAGCAGCTTTTCTGTGGTTCCACTGGGGAGCCAGAAATGAAAACTTTATCATTATCCAAACAACACTAACATGAAGAGGTGAAATAATTTATCCTTAAATAAGAGGCTGACCTATTCAGAGTTATAATTTTAATGTAAGACTAACCTTTGAAAATAGATCGAGTGATATAAATTATTAAGGAGAAGACATTCATCAGATAGATGGTGTCTATTAGTAATTTTATGCATGAAGAGTTATCTCCTCAAGTATAGTTGTGGCTGCCTCTGCACAGAAAAAAATGAACCCAGTTACCCTTTTGTGACATGTTCGGCTGATTTTAATCAGTATTCCTCCTGTCAAATGAAATGAAAAGACTGAAATATGATCCTTCCTGTGGATGTACACACATTGCCTCCCACCTCCTTCCAGGCAGCTGCAGCAGGAGTATTCCTGGTGCTTAGGAAATGGAGACACACGTTTCAAGCATCTTTTTTTCCCCTTTCTGTAGGGAAAGATTTCTAAGACAGTTGATCAAAGTACAAAATATTTGCCAAGACTCATCTAGCCTAGGCTAAGTGTCATGCGGAGGCAGGGGAGTCTAAGATGTTTCTCGTCCCCTGGGAGTTTAATGTCAAGACCTGGAAGAGTCCTGAATTGAGTACAGCCTTGCCAGCCCATCTAGAGCAAAGTGAGTTTGGGCAAGTTGCTAAGCTTCTCTGGGCCTGTTATTTTGTGTGGAAAATGGGGATGACCTGCTTCATGTGGAAAAGCATGGTAGAGGAAAAGCAGCTCAGGACATGGCACCAGGAAGCAGAGAGCGCTCCTCACCATGGACAAAATATAAACCCCTGAGACATGCCCATAATGACTCACCTCCTCCAGCCATTAGGCTATGTCTGGAAGAACAGCTCACGGGGCTCCAAACATATTCACTTACATATAGATTTTATGCAATAGTCAAGTGCCATTACTTCTGTTTTGCCACCATCATTTGGTTGGGGTGGACTTGCTTTTCTTTTCACATAGCATCCAGCATCCAGCATCATTTCCTCAGGTGTTCTGGAAGCTATAGGCTGACAATGAGTACCCCACACCTTTGGTAAAAGAGTTGTTCACGTGGGATAATTTGAAAGGAGTTTTAGCAAAGTTTTGGGGCCCAAAAAGGTGATGTTCTTGCTGTGTTCAGTGGGAAGGCCCCCACAACAAGGACACTTGAGGAAGTTCCCTGGCCTTGGTTAAATAAGGGCTCACTCAGATGGAGACTGGGGAGTCAATGGGTGTCAATATGGCGCAGGGCCCTAGGGGATGGGAGTGTCCTGATTTCTCAGGGGAAGCCCGGTGGTCGATTTCTATGATAGTGACTCCTACAGCTGTCAAGTGGCTCTGCCAGGTCCAGTCCCTTTAAAACACTAGGCTTCTTAATCTCCCCCTCCTGGTACCTTCTTCCTTCATCTTTTTTCAATTCACTCCATTCTTGTTTACAGGATCACTAGCTATAGCAATTTCTCTTTCAAATCTTTTTAGGGCACCAGATTTGTTCCTAGTGCTTCAGGTTTTAGATGGTTAAGCATAAAAAAAAAAGCCTGGCTTTTATAACTCAGAAGATGTATCACAGAAACTCAGAAATGGCTTCTCAGCCCTTCCGCCCTAACGGCCGTCCCTTGGTACAAAGAATACCAAGGACTGAATGATGGTGGAGATGGTGTGTGAAGAATTGGGGTTGGGGGGGAGGAGGTATTTTCTGTTTCTATCTCAAAATACTATCCTGAGAAATGACTGTCTTCCCCTCCTCCTCTACTCCTGTTCCCCTCATCTTGATGATGATGGTACTCACTTTAACAGAAAAGTAAGCAGGTGTAGACACGTGGATACTGTGTTGGGGCATTCCAGGAGAGATGTTGAGACTGGTTTAGGAGCACATGCCTTGGCAACTCTCATGAAAAGTAAAGGGAGAGGAAGTCAACTGATCACGGAGAGCTCTCAAAACAAGGCACCCAACTGATACCTGGAAGAAAAAGACGGAGGGAGCAGATCTTGGTGAGTGACAGCTGCTGCAGACCACCAGTACACATTGGATAGCTGTGGCGCTCCAGAGCAAAGAATCCACTGGAGGGATCCCACATTGAACAGAAATGACTAGGATCTTGTACCCAAGCCACATTTAGTCATTGCCTCTGGGCTGCCAGCTCAAAGTTCAGATGCATATGGAGATACTAGAATTAACTGTAGGCTATCAGCCAACTGCTTTCCTTGCCATTGCATGTCAAGCCCTTTCTGGAAGGCGGATCCATGTGGACCACATATGTGCCCATGGCCACGGAGGCATCATGAAGGGGAAGCACCCAGGCCTGTGGCTAGAACCCAGGGTTCTTGATAGTGGCTTAGCATTCTTTCCAGCCTACCTTGATATTCCTGAGACAGAGACCACTGCCAGATGGTACTTAAGTGTTAAGTTTCACAGTGTAGACACACAGAGCTAGATAAATTAGTTAACCATATAAAGTCTTCTTTGGCAATTTTGCCACCCAGAGACCAACAGACCAAGTCAAAAGGGAGTCACCATACCTACAGCTACAAGTACTTAATTTTCCCCAACTTCTCTGATAGTGTCACATCCATGCCATGCTACCTGTCTTAGGAGTTTCATACAAATTGCTCAAAAAGATTTTGATCAAGCAGATGCTGTTCAGTTGTGAGGTTTGCTGGAAGGTCTGTGAGGCTGCAGAGCTATAGATGTCAGAATGTGCTTCCTCCTAATAATTTGGCCTGAGTCCATTTGAGAGTAGATGGATCCTGAGAAAGACTGGCCATGACCTGGTAAGTAGTTGAGGTATAGTTTTTTCACAAGGTCAGTTTAAAAGGCAATGAGGAAGGGCTGTGTCAGGTGGTGAGACTTTGTGGCAAAGCTGGAATTTCACTCTAACCTGCCCATCTGTTGCCACTCAAAGTTTCACGTTCCTCAAATTGAGGTCAAATCTTCATGCTGTCAGCATATGTGAGGGAATATTCAGGTATCTCCACATCCTTACATAGCGATAATTCTTCCATTACCGCTTGGAGCCAAAGTTTTCTCTTGCTGACATTTACCAGGAAGCTTTTCATTAGGGCTTTTTGTGGGAAGGGTATTATTCTTGTAGTTCTATAGAAGTTTAAATTTTATTAATACTGCTGATAAAAATGGTGATGATTCTTTTCTTTTTCTTTTTGTTGGGCAAGGAACTTTACTAAGTGTATTTTATCCCATTTAACATTTCAAATAACCCTAAGATGTTGGCAGTATTTGCTTCACTTTATAGATGAAGAAATGAGCCTGTGGGTTTCAATAATTTGTTTCAGGTTGCACCGATGGCAAATCAAAAGGGTGGCTGAATTTGGCAAATCAAAATCTTGCTGATTTCGAAGTCTATTTAATTCCTTACACTATGTACCTTCTCTCCTAGCTAATTGCATCCAGTGAAAAGCATACAGTCCTATCATGTCATTTTATCATGAGCAACCTGAGACTCAGTGAGTGGCAGTCTGCATTAGAACTTCCGGATCTAAGCTCTTTCCCTCCATTAAACTGATTGAGCCAAGTAATGCTCACGGCTGGAGTGCGTCTTGGATGCTCCTTGGGTGTACCGAGAGGTCTTTTAGTTCTCTGAGCCTGGCACCCTCTTTTTGCTTTCACTGCATTTCAAGATTGTTATTTCTTATTCCTTCATCAAGGAGTTCCTGAGCCTCTGGCAAATTGCTAGGAAACTGAACAAAGCGAGAAAATTGCCCACATGAGGTATCTATGTCAAACTGTCCTCCTAGCCAGTCCTTATTTTTTAATTTCCGAAGCATTTAAAATGGAGCAGCTGGGGCTCACCGTGCCACCAGCTCAAGATTTTGTGTGGTGAACAAAAGCATGCTAGAATTAAGAAAAAGACTTCAGAAATGACTGGAATGTGTCAATCCAAACTTCTTATCTGCCAACACCGGAGACATTTGGCCAGGATCTCCTCCTGCCCTCCCTCCTCTCCATTTTGCCAGCCTCATAGTCTTTCCTTCTGTGCGTGGTTATTTTTATCTGTAATTCTGGGGAAAGCGAAGTATCAGCAGTTGAAAGATGACTTGGGGAAAGACGTTTTTATTGCTTAAGTGATTCTTTTCAGGGAGACAACTGAAGCCAAAAAGAGATCATTGCAAACCTAAAAGAAGCTTGAGAAAATATACACCCTTTACGATATTTTAAGCTTTCAGAACTATTTTGAGTGAAAAGACTTATTTTGGGCTTGTGGAGAGTCGTGTTTCTTGAGTGGAGCTAGACTCCAGCCGGCTGGTACGGAGTTTGGGCTTAACTGCTACCAGCCAGGCAGGTGACTTCACTTCTTTGTGCCTTCAATCCTCATCTAAAAAGGGAGGTGGGAACAATACCTGTAAATAATCACTTATCTCCATTGGATTTTTGTGACCATTAATTGAGGTGTATTGAAGTACTTATTATTGATCAGGATGTCCTCAATGGGAAATGACCCCAAACTGGACCCAAACCATTGTAAGTGAAAAGGTATTTATGGCTCACCAAAATGCAAAAATTCAGGAGTGGGGTTAGATTTAGGGCTCAAATGTTATGGGAACTTTGCAAGAAAGTAGAAGCAGTAGTTCAGACCACAATTTTGGTTTTGGGAAAAATGTTCTATCATTGGCTTTGATGGGTCATTATGTCCATCTCTGAACCAATATTGAGGCTACATGATGGTCCAGTTGGCCCATACCTGGCTCCCACAACTCATCCCCAAGAGCTGAGGTGGGATTTAGCTCTGAGAGAACCATGTGATCGAAACTGCAGGCATATAATCACCCACTGGAATTGTGGCTGGTCACCAGAGGAGGTAGCTGAAACAGATACTTACCATAAGTGCTCACACTGAGGTGGCTCATCTGTGAAAGGCCCTGTGAGTGGTAGCTGGTACTTGGATCACCATCCTGATTGGTGGCCCAAGAGAAGGGTCTTGGAAGCAAGTACTTTTGTGACATTTAAATAATGGTTCCCTTCCATTCTGGGAAATAAGAATTCGTACCTCACGGCAGCCAGCTATTGCATGTTGTCCTCCTGATTTTCTGGAGCCACTGTCTCCCGCCCTTACTATCTCTCTCATCTCAGAAGTGCTGCAGCTTTCAGCATCTATACCCATGAAGCATTCCGGGTGTGAAATCTCCTCCAAAGTTAGGAAGTGCTGTGAAGCCCCGTGTATGCCACTCAGAATGCTGCTGCAGTGTTTACTCTGTCCTTCTGCTGGATCTTGGTGTCCAGAATGTGGAGCTCTGAGACAAGACCTGTCTTCTTCACTGATGTGATGTTGGAACCCAGTGCAGATTATGGAAGCTTTTGGGCCTCAGTTTCCTTATCTGTAAAGGAAGAGGACACCACTTGCTCCATGAAACACTGCATACAAGGTGTGTACCGAGTTGTTACCTCATCACCCTGACCTTCTTGTGAGCAAAAGGGAGGTGGGAATAGACACTCAGCCTGCTATATTTGCCCCCAGCTTTCCTCCTTTGCAATCAGCTATTTTTATTATATTTTAAGATCAATAGTAAGAATCACCAGGTATACATAAATGATGTTACAACTCTGCAGCTCAATCAAAGGTTTGAGTTTAAGTCCAAAGTTCTGTGACTTTTTTCAGTTCCAAGGTCTCTTCTAGAACAGAGATTGTATAAAACATGACACTGGGAAATTGCTGCCACGCTGGCTTGGTCTTTGTCCTGACGCCTCACTCCCTTGCCCATCTCTGAACAATGCACCTAACCCTGCACCTTGGAGGTGGGTGGGAGGAGATGTGACAAATACTTGAGCCATTTGTCCAGCCGGTGCTGTGGAGCAAAGCAAGAAGTGATACATTACAAGAGCTGCAAATGTTCCTTCCCTGGAAATGACATAAATATTACATTTTGCTGAAAAATGACACATGTGCATTGGAGCCATTAAGAATCCTCACAAAAGCAGGGAAGCAGAGAGGCCCACTAACCTCCTCTTCATACAGCCTGGTTTCTGCTGGCAGGACCCAAAATGAATGTACTTGGATGGACACTCACTGCAGGTTTTGGGGACAAGTCGGTTGTCTCTTCAAGAGATCAAAAATCTTCCCTCCTGTAGTCAACTGAAGGGATGTGTTGGGGGATGGAGCTAGACTGGCAGTCGGCAGGACCCGGATTGAGTCCAGACCATGTCCTCTAAGAGTTGTGAACCTTCACATATGTATGATTTGAAAGAAAAAAGTCATGCTCTCTGAACAAGACATTTAACACCATTTTTTTGTGGTACTAGGGATTGAACCATGGCCTCATGCCTGCTAGGCAAGTGCTCTACCACTGAGCTACAGCCCCAGCACTAACACTGTTTATTATTTTTTATTTGTTCTGATTAGTCATACATGACAGCAGAATGCATTTCGATTCCTTGTACATAAATGGAGTACAACTCTTCATTTCTCTGGTTGTACACATGTAGAGTCACACCATTTGTGTAATCATGCATGTACCTAGGGTAATGATGTCCATCTCATTCCACCATCTTTCCTATCCCCATGCTCCCTCCCTCCCCTGTCTCCCCTTTGCCCAATCCAAAGTTCCTCTATTCTTCCCATGCCCCCTACTCTTTATGGATCAGCATCCGCTTATCAGAGAAAACCTTTGGCCTTTGGTTTTTTGGGATTGCCTTACTTCACTTAGAATGGTATTTTACAACTCCACCCATTTACTTGCAAATACCATAATTTTATTCTCTTTTATTGCTGAGTAATATTCCATTGTGTATATATAACACAATTTCTTTATCCATTCATCTATTGAAGGGCATCTAGGTTGGTTCCACGGTTTAGCTATTGTGAGTTGAGCTGCTATAAACATTGATGTGGCTGCATCACTGTAGTATGCAGTTTTTAAGTCTTTTGGGTATAGACTGAGGAGTGGGATGGCTGGGTCAAATGGTAGTTCCAATTCCAGGTTTTCTAAGGAATCTCCAAACTGCTTTCCAGATTGGTTGCACCAATTCAGTCCCACCAGCAATGTGTGAGTGTACTTTTCCCCTGACATCTTTGCCAACACTTATTGTTGCTTGTATTCTTGATAACTGCCATTCTAACTAGAGAGATATGAAATCTTAAAGGAGTATTGATTTGCATTTCTCTAATAGCTACAGATGTTGGACATTTTATTTTTGAGAGGAGATCTCACAATGGCACCTAGGCTGGTTTCAAACTTGTGATTCACCCACCTCAGCCTTTCAAGTAGCTGGGATTGTTACTCCACTACATTCCTGCTCACATGGCTTTATTATTATTTTTAATTTAACTTAATTTGATTTTGGGGTACCAAGGATTAAACCCAGGGGCACTTAACCACTGAGCAACCCAGCCATTTTTATATTTTATTTAGAGACAGGGTATTGCTGAGTTGCTTAGGGCCTTGCTAAGTTGCTGAGGCTGGCAATCCTCTTGCCTCAGCCTCCTGAGCTGCTGGGATTACAGGCATGCACCACCATACCTGGCACATGGTTTTTATTTTAGTCTGAATTTTAGTTATAAAAGGCACAAAAATAGTGAAATCAGATTTTTAAAAGTGACATTTTTGTTTTGAAATAATTTTGTTTTGAAGTAAAATTCACATAATCATTTTAATCAGAAACTGTACTATTCAGTGATTTCTAGGACTTTCACAGCACTACGTGACAATCCTATCAGGTTCCAGAACTTTCACATCACCTCTGAATAAAATCTCACATCTATTAAGCAGTGACTCCCCATTTCCTTATTTTTCTACCCCTTAGTTACCATTGGCTTGCTTTCTCTTTGTATTTGCCTATTTTGGCCATTTCATGCAAATGGAATCATAACTTGTGAATTTTTCATCTGGCTTCTTTGGCTTAGCAAGATGTTTTCAAGGTTCATCCACGTTGTAGCAGATATCAGTACTTCATTCCTTTCCATGGCTGCATACTACTCCATTGCATGGATATGCTATATTTCCTTCATCAGCTGATGGACACTAACGGTTGTTTTCCTGTTTTGGCTACTATGAATGGATGATTAACTTTTGCTTCTTCGTGATATGGAAAAATTGCCATCTAGGTGGTTCTGTATAACCTCAGTCCATTTGATCCATAGAGAATGAATCTTGTCTCAGTTCCAAGTGCCTAGGGAAGAGACCTATAGGATAGGTACAGTCATGTGCCAGGCACTGGAATAGATTCTAGGGTGTGGAACAGGTCAGGACAAGTTGCCCAATAAACAGGAGGACAGAGTGACTATGGCACACATCTGCTACCAAATAATGATGTGTGGTGGTCACTCATCCAGTGACCAGGCTGCATCTCATGAGATAGGAACTTTCTCTCCATTTTATAATGGAACCAGAACTGGCCCTTTATAATGGGCTAGTGTCCTCAGTGATGAAATATGCATCCTGCCAGCCTTAATGCACCTTACAAGACTTAACTAAGAGGGTTGTGAGAGCCGTGGGCTCCATGTGAACCTGTGAACCTGTTGCCACCTCCGACTCTCCCCAGATCAGTCATCTCTCCAGGCTCCCACCTACTGAGCTTACAACTCCAGAGAAGCTCCTGCGAGGCTGTGTTCTCTGCAGTCCATTTTGTTGGCTGCTGTGGTGGTCCCAGAGGTGAAAGAGGAAGGCAGCATATCTGTACCGGGGTCCTGGGACCCACGTGGGGTGCCTGGCACAGAGGTTGCTCAGGCAATGGGTAGGCAGTGATTGATGGGACCTATCATTCCCTCCACTGCCATAAGCAAACATCCAGCAGACTCACAATTTTATTTCTCAGCAAAGCCACACCATCCAGACAAAAGTGCCTGGTTTTCCTCTTAGCCCCAACTTTGTCTTCTCCACTGTGAATCTTGGTCCTATTCAGAGCAAGGATTTGCTGGTCTCTCTGAAAACCAGATAGATGGACTGGTGGGCTCAGGAGATAGGCAGTGGGGTCCAGCAGACAGGGCTGACAGCAAGAAGCAAGAGGTAGTCTGCTTCAGGCTTCTTGGTCTTGGCTGTCCCTGGTCTCTGAAGCCCTATCCTCTCCTGTGTCTGTGTAGAAGGTTTCCTCCCTCATAGGAGCCATGAGGCCACCTTAGGTAATGGCCACTTGGGCCTTCCAGGGCTTTCTGTATCAGCCCTGGTTCCAGCATTTGTGTGATATTTATCAGATTATCTAACGGGCTTCCCTTAAGTCCCTCCATCACTGTCTCTTCTGGTGACTTCCTAGATGCTAGTCTTTTTGCCGTCTGCTTATTTTGGCAAAGGAATGGAAATGGGGTCAGCTGATGACTGTCGTGGCTGAGCGTGAAGGATCAGTGTGTCTCTGCAAAACCAGACTGGAGAACGTGATATAAAAAGCTGGGGTTGCTCTGGCTGCCAGGGAACCTGTAGTTTTGCAAACACCACTCTCCAGGCCAACACACCACAGGAGTTCCTATTGCTGAGGGTCTTTGTCCTCGCTTTGTGGTGACATGCCTTGGCAAAGGACACCCTTATTTCTAATTTTTCTCCCTCAGAGTCTAGGAACAGAAACAAAGAGCACTGAACTGGGGTTTGGGTTTAAATATCTGGAAACTCTGTACAGGAAGCCACTGGAAGGTAAAAAAGGATGAATGAAATACCAGAATTTTCCTTTGTTTTGCAACTTGAGGATCAGGGCCACGGTCCACAGTTTGGAGCTACATTGCCCAATATGGTAGTTTCTAGCCACTTGTGGCTGCTGAGCACTTGTCAGTGGGCTTTTCTGAACTGAAATGTGCTGGAAAGTTAAGATAAAACTCCAGATTCCCAAGATACGATACAAAAAAAAATTCAATTTTTTATTGTCTTAATTTTAAAATTAATTTTTCACATTGAAGTAGTATTTTTGATACTGTGATCGTTCCATTTTACAGCACTGTTTTTGGTGTACACAAGACCCATGTACATAATGCAGTAAAACTGATGAAATAATACTTAACCTTTGCCATATGCAATGCACTCTAATATATTCTGTTTCATTCCTCTCCTCATTCCTTTCTTTTCCTGTCTATTCATTTAAAGCAGTGCTTGTCATGGTTTACTGAATTTATTTCCCACAAATGGGTTGTTCTTTGGTTTGAAAATCTGGTCTTTACTTTTTGTGTCTTAGCTCTCCCATTCGAGTACCATAATCCCTCAGGGTGGTTTTGAAAACACAAGTAAGATAGTATATGTAAAGCCCTTAGCATGTGTTATGGTTTGGAGATGATGTGTCCTCCAAAGACTTATGCATTGAAGGCTTTGTCCCTAGTGCAGTAGCGTTCAGAGGTGGAGCTTTTGGGGACTGACAGGATCGTACGGGTTCTGGCTTCATCAGTGGTTCAATCCATTGACAGCTGGAGGGACTGCTGGGAGATGGTCAGAACCATGGGCAATGGGGCATGGTTGCAGGGAGGTAGGTCACTGGAGGTGTGCTCTTGGGGACTATGTCTTGTCCCTGGTCTTGTCCTTCTCCACTCTACTTCCTGGCTGCCATGGGCTGAGTGATTTCACTTTTCTTGTCCTTCTGGCATGAAGTTCCATCTCACCTTGGGCTCAAAGCAGTGGGGCCAGCTGACCACGACTGAGACCTCTGAAACACTGAGCCAAAGTAAACATTTCCGCCTCTAAGTTGTTTATGCGAGGTATTTTGGTCATAGCAATGAAAAGCCGATTAACACAGCACAATACTTGGTACGTACTAGAGTGCTTGGTGAATGGATAAAAATATTACAGTAATGTCCCCTTACCTATGAATTCCAAGATCCTAGTGGATGCATGAAACAGGATAGTACCTAACCTACATATATACCACATTGTCCCCTACACACACATACCTATGGTAAAGTTTGGTTTATAAGTTAGACACCCTATGAGGTTAATAACAATATGTAACAATTGAATAATCATATGCTGTAATAGGAATTAGATGAATGTGCTTTCTTAATGTCTCAAAATATGATTATACTATACTGTTCTTGTGATAATGTGAGATGCATCATGTCTACTTGATGAGCTGAAGTGAGGTAAGCATTGTGACACAGCATTGTGTGACAGTTGATGTAATAACCAAAGATGGTGACTAACAGGTGGGTACTATATACAGCAGAGACACATTGGACAAAAAGATGATTTTTGTCTCTGTGGGATGAAGTAGTGTGATGTGAGATTTCATTGCAGTAATCAGAATAGTGCACAACTTGAAACTTATGAGTTGAAAGCAAAATTTCTGGAATTTTCCTTTTACTATTTTTGGACTGCAATTGACTATAGGTAATTGAAACTTTAGAAAGTGAAACTATGGATAAGGGAGTACTACTGTCTTCCAGAAGGGCCTTTCAGTTTTCAGTTTTCCCCATGAACACTTAGCAGTGTTTGGCACATAGGGAAAATATCCTAAATCTTATCTGCTTATTATTGGTGTTATTTATTTTTATTTAATTTTTTTTTTTTTTTAGTATTTGGGATTGATTCCAGAGGTGCTTTATCACCCTGAACTGAGACAGGGTTTTGCTAAGTTGCTGAGACTAGCCTTGAACTTGCAATCCTCCTTTTGAGTCTCTGGTGTGTACCACTGTGCCATCTTATTGGTCTTGTCTTAAATGGGTATTTTGGTATCACACTCATTGTTTTCCTCCAAAGAAAAGTCATTAGGGGTGAGGGTATGCAGCTTTTCCATAGTGGGAAAAGTGACTTCTAGACATGCTGTCCTTTTTTGTTGTTTTATAGATGTTCTTAAAGCAAGTGTTCTGTGGGTTCTCTCTTCTCCAAGCAGGCTTGAATTTTCAGAGGACAGACAAGCAGCATGTCCTTTGTTTTCTTGGATCCTCCTCCATCATACCTGGGACACAGAGGGGATATTTGTGGCACAGGCTTTGAGCCACAGAGTCTGGGGTCCACATCCTGGCTCTGTCACTCCTTAAGTTCTTCAACCTTGGTCTAGCTTCAAGCTAAAGGTCTCTTGGTCCCAGTGTCCTTGCCTGTGACATAGCAAAAACACCTTCTTCTGAGTTACACAAACTGTACCTGCTACAGAGCTGGGCAATGGATGTTGAGATTGTGGTGGCTGCTGGGTGATCTTGAGACTGGTAAGTGCTATGCAGACCCCCAATTGCCTGGCATCGCCCCTGCTGTATAGCCAGGGCATATCAGGTTCAAGGCCCCATCCTGAGGCTTTTGCACATTGGCTGAAAGCTCACTCTGTGCTATTTCCAACAGGACTTGGTTATACACAAAGGCTGCATGTCCTAAACAGGGATTCCTGAGAATGGACCTTTCCACTGTGTCTGGTCCAATTCTTCCATTTGCTCTTGCTCAACAGAAAGGGAAGGTGACCAGAAACTGCCCAGGGCAGCCCCCGGAAGCCCCTGAGCCACTGATCAGGGATGTCATTGGTTTGGAGAGTTGCTACAGAGCAGAGGAGTCTGCCCCAGGAGTCTTTGCCCAGCAGGGCAGCCCTGTGTTCTCTGCAGACATCACAGCTAGTAGGTCTGGCAGGTGTGTCAGCTTTGAAGCCTCAGTTCCTCCATTTTTCAATAAAAGAGCTTCAGGGGGTGCTCATGAGGTTTCAAAGCAATTCAGTCCCACGTGCCTTTAATACACTTTGACCATGCTCTGGGCTTGTGCCAGACTGCAGAGACATCAGTGAATAAGATGGACAGACTCTTCCTCTCAGGAGCTTGTTAGCTAGGGTGTTAGAATCCCTTCCTCTTTGTCCTGTGGTGAAGGAAGGATTCCCTCCCTAAGGTTATGGGGGTGGCTAAATGCATGACCCACAGCAGGGACAAATGAGATCAATAACAGTTAATTAGTCCAGGGACTCATTAAGGGGCTTGCAATTGGGAGCAGAATGCACAGCCAGGGATGCTTTGCAGTAGGAAGATGGTGCGCAGTCCTTGTTCTCAATGGAGGATGTGGCTGACTTAAACAAGTCAAGGAGCTGAGATCTACCACTGAGGGATAGGCAAGGACTGTGTCTAGACCCCGTCATTGAGGAAGACCTTATCCAAGGGAGCAGAGTTGAGAGAATTCGTGTCAGGCCTTTGAAGCCCTCCTGGTTTCAGATGTCAAAGCAACACATAATATTGAACCTGAAGTTTGAGTATGACATTGCACAGGAGAAAAGACATGGGTGAACCCTGCCTTTGCAGTGCTGTGTGAGGCTAGATCTGGAGGGGAGTTGTGTCTTTCAGAGTACACCTGACTCAATATTGAGAAGAAAAGGCTGCTGGAACTCATGCCAGCCACCTGGGACCCCCCCATGTAAGGTCCGTGAGAGGACCACATCCTGAGAACCTGCCCTGAATGACTCCTGGGTTATCATGAACCCGACCGTCTCCATCTGTTGTACATCCCCTTCTGCTTGGAACGTTGGCTGCCGGCAGTCTAGCTACCCTTCATTGACATCATAATTCAAAGTCCAAAGCAAAGCCTATTTCTCATGGCAGCCTTTATAATGATCTCAGGTAGAATTCCTTTTCCCTGGCCCTGTAGACGTCTGTAACCCATGATATTCCAGTTATAACACTGGACGTCCTTTTTTTTTTTGTATTCAGTTGTTAGTATACTTCCCGTGGCATTGAGCATGGCCATTGACAGGATCTGTTTGAATTCTGGGTTCAAATCCTGTTTCTACTACTACTTGGATATGTAGCTTTGTTAGGCGAGCCACCTAACATTGCTGAAACTTACTTTACTCATCTATAAAATGAATATCATGGCAACAGCCACCTTCTAGGGTTGTCATGATGGCTAAGTGATTTGCTAAAGGTATTTGCATTGGCGTTGGGCAAATGCTGAACACATGTTAACAATTATTGAGTGTCTAGAATTTGAATTCCATCTTCACCATCTTTTGGTTTTGAGGACTTGAGCAAGTTACCTTCCTGGTGCTTCTGGTTCCTCATCTGTGAAACAGGGACAATAATAATATCCAATGAAAAGAACTGCTGTAAAGAATAAATAAAGGCACTACTTTTACTTTGTGGTGCTGTTCTGTGATCACCTGAAAAGTATAGCTGAAGGCTGGGGATGTAGCTCAGTTGGTGGAGTGCTTGTCTAGCATGCACAAGGCCCTGGGTTCAATCTCCAGCACCACACACACACACACAAAGTACAGCTGAAACAGAAGAGTTGGTCCTAAAAAACTGGCTACCAAGTGAGCCCTGTCTCCTGGGATGTACCTCCAGCCCATGCCTCCTGGAATTTTTTCTTTCCTCCTTTCATTTCTATGTCTCCATAAAGATGACTCCTGCCAGGGGCTGGGATTGTGGCTCAGCGGTAGAGCGCTTGCCTCGCATGCGTGAGGCCCTGGGTTCGATCCTCAGTACCACATACAGAGCAATAAAATAAAGACATTGTGTCCATCTACAAAAAAATTAAAAAAAAAAAAAAAAGATGACTCCTGCCAGGTCAATCCTTACATTTTTAAACAATAGCCTCTTCTGTTGTTGGATTTTATGCAGGGGAGAAGATTCTTTGGAGTTCACCCGTCTCCGCCTCCCATCCTCTACCCGCCACAACCTCTACCCCACTTGGAGCTTACAGGAGTTCATGGATTTTAATTAGAAAAAAAAAAATCGACTGAAGAGGTGGGAGTGTTTATCTCAGGCAAACCTGAGATGCTTCAGGTCCATTTATACCTTGACTTAGTGTGGAAGAGGCCCCATCTCTAAGCGGCTTCTCTTTTCCAGAGAAATCATTTTAAAGCAGTTGTCCTGCTTTCTTCTTGGGCCGAATATATAGTTCGACTTCATTATTCAGCGTTCAGGTTTCTTTCTCTGTGTTTGCTCTGTCATAGTCTTATTATAATCACTATAATCTTTCAAAATATTTTATTAGTGTGTTCCAGTTATACATGAGTGAGGGGTTCATTTTGACATGATCTTATTTTCAGGGAATATAATTTGCTCCCTTTCAATCCCCAGGACTTCCTCCTCTCTCCCTCCCTCCCTCCCTTCTTTGCTCTCTTCCCCTTCTTCAAGTGTACTCGTCTTCCTTATATTTATTTGTTTTTAAATTGATGCTTGGGGCTGGGATTGTAGCTCAGTGGTAGAGCGCTTGCCTCGCATGCGTAAGGCCCTGGGTTCGATCCTCAGCACCACATACAAAGCAATAAGATAAAGACATTGTGTCCAGCTACAACTAAAAAAAAAAAATTTAAAAAGTGTTAAATTGATGCTTTATAGATGTGCATAAAGGTAGAATTTGCTGTGGTATGCTCATATATGTACATAGTGTCATTTGTCCATTTCATTTCACATTTCCTCCCTTTCCTCCTCCCTCTCCCCGCTTTAACCCCTTCCTCTGCTCCACTGATCTCACTTCTATTTTCATGGAATTCCCCTCCTCCAATTTGCCTCCTTGCTTTGCTCTAGCTTCTGCCTATGAGAGAAAACCTTTGGCCCTTGACTTTGAGTCTGGTTCATTTCGTGATGTTCTCCAGTTCCACTTCACTATGATTTTTTCCTTCTGCAATCCTTGTTCACTATAATCTTTTTATTTAGCTATACTGGTAACCAGGGAAAAGAAGGCTGCTTTTATTTACTGAGTGCCTACTATGTGCCAAGCTCCCCTACCAAGTGTGGCAAGTGCTACTTTATTTAATCTTCACCAACCCTAAGTGGTTTTATGACCATTTTGTAGGTGGAAAGACTGAGGCCCAAAGAGGGTGTGGTGGGCATGGCATGCTGTTGACAAAACTGCAGAAGTGATTCTCTTCTGATTTGTGCCTCCCTCTCTCAACCTGTTTCAAAATCCCCAGCATTCTGTCATCTAAGACTATTTAGGGTAGGGCATGTCTGCATGCCTTGCTGTCCCCAGCAGTGGACCATATTTGAGTCCTTTTCTGACTTTGCATTAAAACTTGTCTGTTTTTGGTTCCATTCATTTAACCTCACATCTTTTTTTTGTCAAAATTAATCTAATAAATGAATTCTAGGTAGAAAGCTGATGGCTCAATGTGAATTATCTTGTGTAAAATTATCATCTCTTTTGAATTCTCCACACTTAGGCTTGTCCAAAGTTTGGTTTGTCTTTACTACGGATGAAGCTGTATGAAGAAAGGGAGGCCAAAGCTGAAGGGACGGGTCTGGGCTGTTAAGCCGCCATGTGTCAAAATGAGAACATCATCCTTGTGATGTTCTAATTTAGAGAGGGGTATTTGATCTATGACTTGAATGTGATTGGAGTCTGGGACTTGTGGTTAAGACTCCAGGCCTGGTCTTTTCAGGTAAGTGGGGAAGACAGAGATGGTAGTGATAGAGGATGTCTTAACATTTCTGTGGTCCACTCTGACCCTCTGTGGGCTGCTGTCTGCCTCCCTCCATCTGCTTTGCTTTTCAAATATGAAGATGTGGACATGCCTTTATGCTGTCTAGTTTTTCAATCAAATGGAAGCCCTGGGGAAAGTCCTTCCTCTCCTCCTTACATCCCTTGGGAGGTTAAATACTGCATTTTCCAGAGATGCTGTGCTGCACCTATTAGTTTGGAAACTAACTTCACTTACAAGCAACAAATTCTTATTACCCCACTCCCTGATCACCATGACCTTTTGGGTTTTACATCAGCGCCCCATGTGCAGTTGGCCCAGGGAGGGATGGATATCCTCGTATCCCCTCATGCTGCTTGCTACTTGCAGATTTCTTTCTAGTAAGCACAGATTACCTGGCCCCTTCACTGTATGCTAACAACTAATTAGAGCATAACCAAACTACTGCAGAGCCGTGCGATTCCTGAGCTGAAAGCTCAGGCTTAAATCCTCTTTCTGTTGTAATTTCAGTGGTGCGTGCAGTGGACTTTATGAAGGCGTTTTGTTGAAGTGTCACGTGCCAGCCGGGTCTACCATGCAATTTCGGCCCTCGGCATCTTCAGCATGCTAAGTTTCAGGAGGGGTCTGACAGCTGAAAATTGCTCTTGCTTGCTGAAACCTAGTCCAGCTGCAGCTTGGAAAGAGCAGTGACAGGCCTAAGGTCACGTGCGAGCGGCAGAGCTCCCTTGCTGTCTGTGGACAGAAGGCTCATCAGCCCCCTGGTTTCAACCCTTGCTTCCCCAGGAAGGGTGCCCATGACTGTCTGTCCACCAGGAGGCGCTCTGCTCCGTTGTTCCCTAGCCCAACCCCAGTGGATTTCCTTCCACTATGCTTCATAATTGCTTCGTTTATTTCTCCCCCTTCCCTTTGCCTTTAAGATCATCTATTCAGTGAATAAATATTTGCTAAACTCGAACTGTGGGTCAAGCACCATTCTTAGAGCTAGGGATACAAAAATAAGCAAGCTAGAGAAGGTTTCTACCCGCTTGCATTATGGTGGCAGATAGGGAGGGGGAAAAAGAGTATTTAAGAGAATGCAGAAAAGAAAGACGGATCAGGTGACCGGTGTGACTGTCTGGGGACCGTCTGAGACTGGAGTTGCTCTGTTGGACAGGATGGTTGGTCAGGCAATCTGGTCTGATGAGATGACAGGAACGGAGACCATCTGATTTGCTTTACTCCCCAGTGTCCAATGCCTAGCACAGAAAAAGACCTGGATAAATACTTGTGAAATGAAGCATGGAAGGAATCCATGAATGCATAGGAGATAATGGAATCTAGATCTGTAACTTTTCTTCTGTGGTGAAGTTCGGCCAGTTCCTTCTCCTGAAGTTCAGCTTGCTCTGAACAGCGTCTCTTGCTCTACTGACATCATGGTGACCTTCCGCCAAGGAGGCTGTTGGGAAATGGAGCATTGGACTGGTGGTTGAAGGACCTGGCATTTTTGTTTCCATGGTGATTTACTTCCCTCTGGGCCTTAGTGTTCTCATCTGTGAAATGGAGGTGGTAGTTTGATTACTTACTTTATGTACAATTTATGGAGACAAAAAATAGCTGAACAAACAAATGCATAGATATGGAAATAAATAATTCATATTAAGTTGGGACCTTGCACTGTCCCATTTTCTCAGTCACTTTTTACAACAACCTCTGATATTGGTACCACCAGAAGTCCCATTATACAGATGGGAAAATGGTAGCTCTGAGCAGTTAAGTGACGTGCTCAGGGTAATGAATTAGTCCATGGAAAGACTAAGATGGATAGTCAATATTGTTGGATTCTGAAGTCTGAGCAGTTAGCATTTTTTGATTTCTGTCTTCCTCCCTGGACTCATCTTATGCTGCTTTACTCTCTATAGCTCTTTTTCTGTAGCTTCAATAGAGAGATGCTCATTAAGTTGAACTCATTGATAGTGGCAATTAATAATTTACTAATAACATTAACAAAGTGAAACAACACTAGCATGATTTTTCTCCTGGAATTATGCCTAAGTGCTTCTCCAGCTTATTTGATTTGCTAATAGGAGTATTTATGGGATGGGAAAGGCTTCCCATGACACATTCAGAAAACAGAACAGATCCTTCTCTCTATTGCTGCTTAAAAAGGCTGCAGACTGGAAGGATAGAGAATGTGAAATCTGCTCTTCCCTCCTTCTGACCAACCTTTCTAACTCAGTCTCTGGTGAAAGGACATCTGCCAGTTCTTCTTGTACTGAAATATAAAGTTTTAGTGGATGCCCAATTTCCATCCCATGATTACAATACTTACTGTTTTGTAGCCAATTTGGAAGTGAGATTTCAACTCACCTTGTGATTCAAGATAAAGACAGATTTTACCCCCATTGGAAGAAGAGAAAACTGAGATTGGTGGCATCTTACAAGAGGAGTTCTTGAACTGTGCTGTGGACTCCCCAGAGCCGCATCTATAGAGCCTCTTATCAAAATGCAGATTCCTGGATCCCACTGCCCACCATTGAATGAGAACCTCTGCAGATGGAGGCCTCCACAGAGCATTTAAAACTAATTTCATAGGTGGCCATAACATTTAAAAAATAATTTGAAAGTCTAAGAATTTCATTTTGGAATTGATACCAAGATATTTTCACAGGTGATCCTGAGGGATGATTGTGGAACGTGTCCTGGAAGAACGGCCAGGGCTGTGAGAGGGACTTGGAACTCAAGTATGTAGGTGTCAGTTGAAGGAATTTGTGGTGTTTACCCTGAATGAGAGAGGACTTGGCTTCTTCATGTATGGGCAGGGCTGCTCTGTGGGAAGGATTAGATGGTTCTGTGTGGTTGTAGGGAACCAATGAGTTGGTGGAAATTAAAGTTAGGCAGATCTCAGCTCAACATGAACACAACCTGCTAATACTCAGAGTAGCCCCCACATAGGAAAGGCTTTTAGAAGTGGTAGATTCTTCATCAGTCATCAAAAATGTGTAAATCAGACAGGACTGATTGGTTAGATAAAGATAATATTCCTGTGTGGAAAAAAGTTAGTCCTTAACAAGGTACATTTCAATGCTGGCATTTTATTGTTTTGGCATTAGTTTGTGCTCTTTTCAAAAGCTATAAGGGGTGTGTGTATGTGTGTGCGCACACGCTCATATGTGAGAACACTTTTGGGTGTGCTATAAGGGAAATGAAGATTTACTTTGGGAAAAATCAGAAGTTATTTAGTATCCAACAAATATTTTTGAGTGTATCTTGTATCTTAGTTGCTGCACCAGTCATTGGTGATTGAGAATCGCCTCACATCATACTGGACCAGAATGAGGTCTTTGTTTAGTGGAGGGAACAGACTTAGAAGCAGAAAATTATAATTACCTGTGGTGCTTGCAATGCAAGCAACTGAGAGCAGTTTCAGGTAGTATGGGAGAACCAAGAAGGGAACCCACCCAGAAGAAGAGCACTAGGCCTGGAAGAGATGGGCATGATTTGACTACTGAGGATAGTCTGAGAAGGCCAAGAAGAGGGAATAGAAGGAACAAAGCCATTAGAACAAGAATCAATAGGAGAGGAGAAAGCCTGTGCTACTGGGAAAAAAATGAGGTCCCTGTAGGTCTGAAAAACAAAGCTAAATGTAGAGGTCCCAGGTCACGAAGGGCCCTGTGTTCCATGATGGGAAACATGGCTTCAGTGTTAGTTAGGTTTTCATTGCTATAAGTTCATGGTCTCAGAGATTCTGTCCATGGTCATCTGACTCCAATGCTGTGAGCTTGAGGTGAATCATGGCAGAAGGGCACGGCAGGAGCTCATGGCAGACAGGAAGCAGAGGGAGGAGCCTGGGGAGCAAGATATAATCCCCAAAGCACACTCTTGGTGATCCTTCTCCTCCAGCCATGCCCCACCTCCCTACAGTTAGCACACAGTACAGTAGTCTTTTTCAAATTATTAATCCACCAAATAGGTTAATCCACTGATTAGTTTGCAGATATCATAATCATTTCAACTCTTAACATCACTACATGGTTTCACATGTGAGCTTTGGGGAACACCTCATACCCAATCCATAATGGCCTCTATCCTGTAGGAGGCAGGGTTTCCTTGAAAATTTTTCAGTCAGTGGACTGGTATGGACTCATCAGTCTGAGGTTTTATTAATGCTGATGGTTTTGAGCAGATGTTTAGATGGCATATGTGATCTCATTGGCTGATAATCATGGACACAATGGAACCACATCAGAAAAGACCTATGAACTTGAAAGCCACGACATTGCCTAGAGACTCTATTGTCAGGAGTACCTGCTTCCTGGTGTTAGCCCTGTGTTTTGTGCTTCTCCATCATGACTACTGTTGACCCAGTGTCTCATTAAGGGAGACCATTTAGGAACTTGGCTGCAGACCTAAAAAGCAGGGAACACCCTCATCATATTTTTCTTAATTCCAAGCAATTTTTTTGATGTCTATCAGATACACTGGTGCCTAAAGTATCATTTTTGCTTTGGTATTCCATTCTTTCTGCCAAGGTGCAGGAAAAAGACCATATTTTAAAATTTATGTGTAATGCTTTCTCTTTTAAGGTCTCTAGTGTTTCACATAAATGGAGTAGGAGTGAGAAATTCACCCAGGAATTTAGATATATTGCAGATTGGCCAGGCTCCTCTTGTGTATCTGGAATCCCTTGGCTTGATTTGTATACAAACATCCTGTCAACACCAATAGAGAAAAGTTGTATGATGGAAATTCTCAGTTTATTTTGCTTATCTGTAAGTAACACACTTGTTGCGGGTAAATAAGTGTGACAAAAGACCAATTCTTTCCTGCTGCTTTTTGTTTCTGGAGGTGTTTTGTGAAGTTGCTAAGTTACCAGGCTGAGGGATTCTACTTTGGAGGAATGGAAGTTATTTTAAAACATCTAAGGAACATCCTGCCAGCAAACTTCTTTGCAGTTTGACAAAGGTCTGAGGTGTGCTTAAAAATGCGAATGGATGAAGAAAGAACCCAAAGTCTTGGAGATGAAACTCCACGGAGACATCAAAACACATTGTCATCACAATATACTGTGAACAACAACAGTCAATCACCAAGAACAAGTCAAGAAGTTGGAATATTTAATCAATGAGTTGGGTACCATCTTGAAAGTCTCATGGAGTAGATTAGAATGAAGAGAAGACATGGGCAGTCTTATTCTGAGAATAAGTGGCGACAGTTCAGATGCCTGCGAGGTCTCTTGCCTCATCTCTGCTAGGCCAGTTCCTGCTGAGATGTTTAGAATTCCTAAGAGACTTATTTGTTTACCAAATAATTATCAAGCTGGGGATACAATAATAGCAAGACAGATGCGGTTCATATCCTCATGGAGTCCACTTTCTGCACTTCTTAAACCTCTGTCTTGTGTTTGTCAAGATTCTTCTCTGCTAGTGACAGAAACCCAAGTTATACTGGCTGAAATGAACAGAGAATGAATGGCTGTATAAACAGGGAGTCCAGGAGTGAGATGGGTTCAGCATGGCAGTGATGTTAGGGACTGGGGCTGGCTTTCTTCCTCTACCTCTTGGCTTTGTTTTCCTCTGTGGGTTCATTCTATAATCCCACGAACAAGATTCTTCCATGGAGCCAGGGAAGATGGCAGCTAACAGGTGCAGGCTTCAGTGGTCCCAGTGTAGGATCCCCTTGGAAGAATATGAATGTGGCCCTTTTAATGTCTCCATATTAAACTTATATTGGCTCTGCTCAGACCATATGCTTATCTCTGAACCAATGAAGTTATGATGGGCCAGACTATTGCTTGGGTTGGGGTACCATGAATGGCAGGAGCAGCTGGGTCTATTGAAGATGCAGAAGCTGGAGAGAGAAATTTATTGAATGACCCACAGTAACAATAAAACTACCCCAGCCACCTGAAGTAGTCAATGTAGAGACCTCTAGAGTCCCTATACCAGCAACTGCCAGACACAGTCCTATTTCCTTTTTTCTTGGTCCCTCTCAAGTAAAAGTTAATTTTAGGAGCAGAGTCTCCTGGCTTATCAGAGGAAGAGAAGCAACCTCTTACTGGTCCCATCAGAAACTCCAGCCTAGATATTACAGTTACATTATATTTCCTTGACCCCAATGGTACTCACAAAAGCTAACAAAACTATCCCAGGTTTAGCCAGACCAAGCACAAGTGGCATCGTGTCTGAGTGACATCAGGAAATACTAAACTGCAGTTTTGCACCATAAGCCATGACAGGCAATGGGGCCTATGGAGAAAGTGAAAAGGGATGGCCTCCTTTCCCCAATAAGTTTAATAATTACTACAAATATATATATTTGGTACTGGGGATTGAAACCAGG